>CM032890.1:33120215-33245215 GCA_019176425.1 Megalops atlanticus
AAACCACATACTGCTCTGCATGCTTCTCAAAGTGTTTAATAAGCTCTGAAAGCCTGTGGAAGCAATCACAGCTAGAGTAATCACAGCTAGAGAAAGCATAGCTATACTAATCACAGCTAGAGTAATCACAGTTAGAGAAAGCATAGCTATACTAATCACAGCTAGAGTAATCACAGCTAGAGCAAGTGCAGCTAGACTAATCGTAGGTAGAGGAGTCACAGCTACACTAACCATAGCTAGACTGTTAGCAGCTATAGTATATAAGAGCTAGAGTTATCAGAGCTAGAGTAATCATAGCTACAGCAAGTGCAGCTTGACTAATTGCGGACAGACTAATCATAGCTAGACTATTCACAGCTAGACTAACCACAGCTGGACTAACCACAGCTGGACTAACCACAGCTGGACTGAGGGACAGACTCATGGCTGACAGGAGCACACGGCGTGAGCGCAAAGGCCCCACGAGGGGCAAACGCTCTGCACAGCAGGGGGCTCTGACACGCCCCACCCCTCCCTCCACCGCGGGGCCGCGGGAACCTACAGACGCTGCCGACCGGCCAGGACCGCGCTGCGCGACGATGGCCCCCGAGACGGCCTTAATCCAGCCGTGCATCTCCTCCGGGCTGTCCGCCTGGGGGGAGGGAGGGAGAGGGAGAGGGAGGGAGGGAGAGGGAGAGAGACGGATGGGTCATTAACAGGATGAAGCAGGGAGGGAACGGAGGCCTCAAACCTCCCTCAGGGAGAGGAGGCAGGCACTGGAGTCCCTGTTCTCACCTGAACGTAAAAGGTCCTAGAGGTGGTGACCACTTCAAAAAGATTATCCCTCATCATTATGTCCCTGCAGAGAAAAAAAGGACACAGACTTAAATTCAGCTCTGAGTTCATGTGGAGGAAAACAAACAGCGAGACGATGAAATCTGTAGGAATAAAATTAGACCATCTGTCATATCAATCTCCAGTCTTTTTTAAAAGTGAATGTGTCACACTGGCAGCTACACACTCTCAATATACAAACACATACAGTACAGACACACACACGCACACACACACACACAGAGCACGGACACACACACAGCACAGACACACACACAGCACACAAACACACACAGCACAGACACACACAAGGCTGGTGTGTAGTGAAATGCAGCTCTCTGACTCACCTCTGTTTGCACTCCTGAACTTTGTGAACTTCTTTCAGTGGAATTATTCGGAGGGGGTCCTTATCCTGTGAGACAGAGAGCAAGAGAGATGGAGAGAGAGACAGAGAGAGTGGTCACACATCCCTGCAAAGCATGTAATCCACGGGTTGTCACTCATCACGGTACAGTATCACATGTGTATAATGTGTCAGGCACAGCCTGAAGATCAGGGCTGAAGAGGAGAGCTGATGCTTACATCCAGGAGATGAGTTTGGGATTGTGCTTACTACAGGCAGTGAAGAGCCTGTCCTTCAGATCTGTTTATGCTGAAACACATTTCATGGTGAAAAGATGGACGGAGTGTGTGTGTGTATGTATTTGCATGTCTGTGTATGTGTGTGTAGGGTCCCTGCATAAGACCCGATGGTACAAGCACTGTGTGGAGGCTGCTACTGGGATATATGCATAATTCCCATCATTCTCGGCAAACTTCTGACAGAGCCCTTTAATTAGAAAGCCAGGAATATGATTCCAGCCCCGTTTCTCAGGGTGATTTAGACACAAACGCAGGCAAACACAGGCAAACGCAGGAAAACACAGGCAAATGCAGGCAAACGCAGGAGCCAGCTCCACTCTGTCCTGGGTTGTGTTTTTCTCTTCGCTTTGCCATCGCTCCTGCGGCTGAGAGCACTCAGGGTGCTGAGGGCGTGGTGTAACACCTGCGACCACAGCCGAGGAAGCAGGCGAATGATCTGCAGGGCAGGAAGTGACCTCATACCAACACCAGAACTGCTCTGAACTCAGAGTCCCATGTCCCTCACAGGGTTATTACTGTCACTTCCAAAATGAGTACACAATGCGTGAATTATAACCTTCGACTGCTGAACCCTGTGCATAATACATCTGTGCATTATATTAAATAACATTACCTTTGGTCATTTAGCAACTGCATACAAAAGTGTATTATGAAATACTGTCTTTAAGTCTCTCTGCGTTATTAATCTGCAACCATCATTGGCGCAGTAGTTATCGCATGTAAACTTGTTGCTCCTGCCACACAGTACTCTGTATATGTGCTTCAGGCCGACCGCATTCACTGTGGAGGTGAATAAAGAGGACGCAGGCTTACCAGCTCCGACTTGAAATAGCTCAATGAGTTTTCCTCCAAAAGGAAATATCTTCGCTTCCAGTTCTTTCTCTGAGAGATCACATGTAAACAAACAAAAAAGGAAAAATATGAGAGAGCAAACATCAGAAACACAAAACACCATATCAAACACTATATCCACCCAGAGTGGGTGGCGCTTCACATACAGAGCGCCCTCTAAAGGAGAGGAGGATAAAGTGCAGCCTGCTCACCATGGCCCCCTGCTTCACACAGTATCCAGCCTTGATCACGGCCTGGTCCTGCGCCGCTTTGCTCAGGAAGTAGGGGAGGGGGCTGTGGGATCCCCTCGGCTCCTCCCGGCCACCCTCCAGCTGTCCGTCACCCCCTTCCTGCTGAGGACACCGGCACGGGGGGGGGGGTTAGCCTGCATCAGCTGACACCATCCACGAGCTGTAGCAGAACTCTGAGGCGGGGTGCCGTGGGGTACAGCCTCACCTGTGTGGGGGTGATGATGGGCACCCCCCCTATGATGTCTGTCCTGTATGAGACCTGCTTCTTGGTACCCTGGGAATCTTGGGAGGGCTTTAGGGTCTCGGCAGTGTGGGGCACATCGCAAGGTTTTGGCACCTGCAAGAGACAGAGGAGAGACCGTGAGCAGCCCGAGCAGGAGAGACGCTGGTCAGTTTAACAGCAGTGTGTGCTGCTAAGCACAGACCCGAACCAGACCTCCAACTGCAGCAACGGCCCTCTGCCCTAACCCAAGGGCCTGCTTACAGAGAGAACACACGATAACCAACTGTTCCATGAAAACATAGAAAACCCAGAGAAGGAGTATGGTTGGCCATCACAAACATTTATAAACATGCCCCATGACAGCTTCTTGTGTGCTCTGTGCAATCAACTGAACAGCTTCCCAGGGGGGTTATTTTCATTTCATTGGCTTACTGAACGGAAAACAACGTTAAAATCCAGTGAGGTAAACTGCTGTCAGGCAAACCGCTGATAGATAATCTGCTGACACTGAGACTCACTGTGATCTTGGTGGCCTTGTTGAGCTCCTTCACCCACTCCACCAGGTCCTGCTGGTCATTGGCCTGCAGGAAGAACTTCCTCCTGCCAGTGTTGATGACTGCAGAGACAGGGGGTAGGTCATTAAAAACTCCTCCTTCCTCTGCTGGACAGGGCTTCCTTAGCGGACGTCGTTTAAACAGTTTAACATGTGGGGTGTTCCAAAGAAAAGGAAGTGCAAAAGTAATTTGGCCAAATTACATTACATTACATTACATGCCTGCAGACAGACAGCACAGCCCAGCAGCACAGCCCAGCCCAGCCCAGCCCAGCACAGCCCAGCCCAGCCCAGCACAGCACAGCACAGCACAGCACAGCACAGCACAGCCCAGCACAGCCCAGCACAGCCCAGCCCAGCCCAGCACAGCACAGCACACTACAGCACAGCCCAGCCCAGCCCAGCTCGGCACAGCCCACCACAGCTCAGCACAGCACAGCACAGCACAGCCCAACACAGCACAGAGCCTGCAGCTACAGCTGGAATAAAGTGAATCTAAATTGTTCATTTGAAAGTGCACCAGGCGCCAGTGACTTTCCAGTGTGAACGTGCCCTAAAGTGGAGCCCTGGGGGCCCCTTCGGCTGCACCAGCACCACAGCCGACAGGAAGTGGTCACGCAGGTCCGGCACATCACACAGGATGTGGTCATCCCTGCACGTAGGGGACAGCACGTAGGCAGCACGGTGAACGAAAAACTAGGTAAGGAGAGTGTAATGTGGCAGGTGTCTGCTCTAAGCCAAACTGCATTTATGCAATTTGCCCCACAGCGGTTCAGCTGTTTATACATAATGCTGCCAGCGATGCAGCAGCCGAGAGAGCTGACACAACCACACAACCACACAACCACACAACCACACAACCACACTGAACGCAAAAGGCTAAATAAACCTCGCCCATAACATGAAGCCATGTTGGGCAGTAAGAATCATGCAAGCTGCATGATGAAACCGTGAGGGACAGCGGGACTGCAGCTTCACTGACAGCAGAGCCGTGTGCTGTACACAGAGTCTCAGGCCTCAGCAAAAGCAGGTCAGTGCCACACTTTCTGCACCGAGACAAAAAGCCCCCCTTACAGCCCCTGTGAGAGTGGCAGCCGCACACACTCAACACTGCAGGGCACCATGATACAGGCAGCCAAGTGCCCGACTCAAGAGTGCAACAACAGTGTCCCCACTGGGCACAGAGCAGTCAAACTTTGCAGTACGACACAACGATGCCCACACCAACACAGACACACAGGAGCACAAACGCATGCAGAAAACACACAGCAACACACGCATGTACACACTCCAACAGTCAGGTGAACAGAGAGGCAGAAAGTCACACAGACACACACTACAGACAGCCCTCGCTCTTGGTCTCCTTTGGTGTTGGGGACACACCGGGACCCCAACTCAAGACTACTGTCCCAGCAGTTTTATACCTCCTCACCAGTTCTGAAACAGTGAAAGGGCTCCCTCAGCAGTCAGAGCGCCTCCTGGCTACATGGAGTGGAATCTAAACTCCACAGCCATGACGTAACTCACCCTGGAATGGCTCAGTAAGGAAGCTGAACAGAACGAGAGAAACAGGGAGTGAGAGGGAAGGAGGGATTCCCGGAACTCTTACCAAAACAGAACTCCGCCTTCGGCCTCTGCTTCGTGGCGTCACTGACCTGCGGGGCGGGGGGACAATATGAGGGGGGGCAGGGGACACTGCAGCCCAATCAATCGCGCTTTGGTCTGGAACCTGTTCCACTCACCTTGGAAATGTAGGTGAGTTTGAGGGAGCCCACGCAGCTTGTTCCCTCCGGAAGGTTCTGTGGGACAGAGAGGAGTCAGGCGGGGAGAAGAAACAACATGATCTACAGCTCACGGTGCTTCTGCGTCTGGGACTTTCCTCAGGCGTCAACATTGTTTAAAAACAATGACATGGCTTTGTGGTATTCCTCTGTCTTTCTTTTATTTTAGCAAAAAAGGTCTGTTACATTCTCTTACACTGTAAGGAAAGACTACAGTGTTTGCACTAAAAAGGTTGAACACAGGCTGAAGATGAAACACTCACATTTCATTTTGCATTCATACAGAATGCCAGACGAAATTTACACGTCTCGCGTATTGAGAGATTAAAGCCAAGTTCCCTAAAAGTTTCAGCATGTCTTTGGAGTTATAAAAAGCACAGAGGTGAATAATGCAGTCTGAAAAACATGAATAAATGATGGTGCCACGCTGAATCTCCACTTGGGCCCACCACACTGAGTTTTATTCTGATCTGATCTCTGATCTAGTTCCAGAGAAAGGTGGGGTTTCTGGTCTGAAAAGAGCTCCTTGCTGTATAAGCTTACAAAAGCTTGAGTGAGGGAGAGAAAGAGGTAACTTGTTTTAGCACTAAATCAACTGAAGAGGAAACAGGATGTCCTTCCAGTAACACCTCTATTAACACAGCCACACACTCACATACACGCACACACATACACACACGCGCACACACACACACACACACACACATACACATGTGCATGCACATGAACACACAAATGTGTTTACATGTATGTACACATTTACCAGATTAAATAGCCTGTGTTGATTTAGTAAAACAGCGCAGATATGCTTTGGCACCAGGCCACCCAGCAGCAGGTGGGTGGATACACACACCAGACGCCCGCATGCAAAAAATCTAAACTAACCTGATTCTTTGCAACAACTTACAGGAATACTCTCCATACTTTTGTCAGGGTAATGAGTGAGACACACTTACACACACACACACACACACAGACACACACACACACACAGTCACTGAATCCTTCAGTTAGAAGGTTAACGGAGGCTGCATTGACCACAACTCTTGACTCAGTTACTGCAGCTGCCTGCAGGCATCTCGTAAAGCACTCTGCGGCCGAAGGAGGAAATTCTGTCCCGGTGCTGAGTAGCTTGTGCGGTAAATGAAATTCTCATTACAGCAAACTTTCATTTCACAGAGATGACACATCCTGTAGGGAGAACCTTCAATCACATGACTGCTTGTGTGGTGTCACATCTGCACCGCATTTGGAATCAACTAACAGCTTTTACTGATTTATTATTTTTTAATCAAACCCCGGTTCCAGGGGCCTCCTACCTGTGGGTTGTCCATGTACCACATCAGGCTGCCCTCCAGTGTGTCCAGGATGAAGTAGCGGCGCAGGAACCTGCCGCTGTTCTCATTCTCCTCGATGTCCAGGAACCCGCAGAGACGGTTCTGCCGATCCACATACGGCATCTCTGTGTCTGCGCATGCCACTGCTGCCAGGGGCGGGGCAGGACAGCGAGAGAGAGGGAGAAGAAAAGCAGAGAGTGAGAAAGGCCTGTGTGTATGTGTGTGTGTGTGTGTGTGTGTGTGTGTATGAACCAGCAGGTTCTGCCTCTCTGATATCTGATTAAAGCTACACTACATCTCAGACTCTCTCTCAATGCAGTACCTCCACATCTGAAATGACCCAATCTGACAACCCTGCAGCAGGTCCATGGTTTCCTCTTCATGGCTCTGCCCACCACAGAGGAAGCAGGAAAGCGTATCTAACACCTCAGTCCACCAGCTTCCGTTTCAAGCTGTCACACACACCAAACTCTGTCACACACACCAAACTCTGTCACACATGGAACTCTGTCACACACACGGAACTCTGTCACACACACGGAACCCTGTCACACACAGAACCCTGTCACACACAGAACCCTGTCACACACATGGAACTCTGTCACACACGCTGAACTCCTGTCACACACAGAACCCTGTCACACACATGGAACTCTGTCACACACATGGAACTCTGTCACACACATGGAACTCTGTCACACACGCTGAACTCTGTCACACTCCGAACTCTGTCACACACACGGAACCCTGTCACACACGGAACTCTGTCACACACTGAACCCCGTCACACACATTGAACTCGGTCACACACACGGAACCCTGTCACACACTGAACTCTGTCACACACACTGAACTCTGTCACACACACTGAACTCGGTCACACACAAGGTGAACCCTGTCACACACACTGAACTCGGTCACACACGGAACCCTGTCACACACTGAACTCTGTCACACACACGGAACTCTGTCACACACGGAACTTTGTCACACACCAACCCCGTCACGCACACAGAACCCTGTCACACACACGGAACTCTGTCACACACACTGAACTCTGTCACTGTGGACACAGTCACCAAGAGCAGAACAGAAAGGCCTGCTTATCATTCTCAGCTGGACGTCAGAGAGCCAATCTCAGGCCACGACGTCCCCTGGAGCCACCGAGTGTGACGGGGAGGCGTGAGGGGTGGCAGCCCACGTTGCTTCCGGAGCTGTGTGTTAATGCTGAGTGTGATTGAAAGGACCTGCATCTGTGTGAGGGCTGGGAGAGTGACCTCAGCGGCACTGTGTACAGGGACAGCACTCAGAGGTCCAGCAGGAAGCAAACCGGCGAATTACATTATCTGCCCTAAACGGCAGGGGGAGATGCCAACTAGAAATAAGACTAATTCCTTGGAAAATGCGGAAAATGTTTGCTATAAATTATAAATACTTGTAAAAACAGGTCGTGCACGCTAGCCTGGAAACAGACTAACGTTCCCCAATGTTATTCTTCCCCTTCTCCTGACAGGCGCAGTTAAAACAATGCCTATAACTTATTCAGAATCCTGAATTCTGGGGCGGAGAGACTTCCCAGTTGCACAGAGGCATGCTGTCCCTGTGCTGGTGCTCAGGCTGTTCTGGGATCAGCACACACAGCGGCTGGAGCTCTGCAGCGTGCAGAAACACACGCTCGGGGCACAATGCTAAACTTACACTGCCCACAAAACCACACCCCCCACGCAGCTCCCAGCGAATGCCAACCAGCCTGCCCACTGCCGGCCTGCACACACTGCTGGGCACCTCCAGAGAGCTCTGCAAATAACTGTGCTTAAGAAGCAAAGCTGCTAATAAAGTCTAAGTAAAGTCTCTATAAAGATGTGTGGAAGGTAGGCTGTCAATCCAATCAAAAGAATACAGCAATACCCAGCAATATCCATTCGTACAGATGGACAGTTTGTTGAGGTGGAGCTCAGCTTCAGGGCTCCACCTGGGAAAGAAAAAACAGGTGTCCTGAGCACCTTTGCAGACTGTACCCCCTGCAGCGCATCTGCCTTTTCCCTGAGGGCCCTGCGGAAGAGGCGTCAGAGGGCATGCCGGGCGTGTCTCGCCAGGCCCCGCCCACACTGCAGCCACGCCCCCACGCTGTGTGAGAGCGTCTGCACACAGGAACCCGTGTGAGGCAGCTTTGTCCCCGCTGGCAGCTGTGTGTCCCGGCCACAGAGAGGCATTATGGGAGATGGGAGGGGTCTAAGGCTCAACAATGCAGGTGGCGGATAATGGCCACATTATTCCCGCTGGAGCTGCAGGAAGAGGAGTTTATAGCCTCGTGTGCACAACGTAAGAGGCCTCCGCTGAAACAATGCCCACCGTGTTACGGGGAAAACAATGGAGAAGTGAGTAAAAAAAGCACAATGCGATCTGAGCAGCTTTCCCGCACCCCCCCATCTCTGCTGAAAACACTCGGAAAAGGGGGTCTTTGTTTTGCAGCGCGGGGCCAGCTCGTCTGGAGGAGAGCCTGCACGGGCCATCTGAGCCCCCTGCCGGACCAGGCCAAACGCAGGGCAGAGGGAGCGCAGCCAGCTCCCTCTCTGAACCACACAGGGGACCAACACACGCAAAGTATACGCTATGCTGGAGCAACTGCACAATGTCCTGCAATGCCCAGCCTGCTGAAGGCATGCAGCCAAGCAGCAGCCTCATAAAACACTCCGGGATGAAAGCGTCACTCTGTGCGCTCCAGGTGACAGCGTGCTCCAGGTGACAGCGTCGTGACCTGCACTGGGCACAGAGGCCAAAGTTTGTCAGGCCAAACTCAAGGCTCCTCCAGGATGTGATGTAAGAAACACTCAGCCTATGAGCTCTCCTTCAGCCACACTCCAAAGGATCAGCCAGAAGCATGTTGCACTGGTGCAGAGAACGATCAGGAGAGAGAACTCCGAACTCCTCTCATACTTATTCAATCACCCAAATGCACAGACACACACACACACACACACACTCTCTCTTACACGCACTCACGCACTCACACACACACACACACACACACACTCTCTTACACGCACTCACACACACTGCTGAGATGAGAAAGCTGCATTACAGTTCCCATCTCACTGTAAAAATGGAGTGTAGAGGGAAGACGTGTTGATCAGTAAGCAGGTTAGGTTTGATTCTGCTCAGTTCCCCTTCAGAGTCATTCTACAGGGATGACATTCCGGTACGGAGGAGCCTGTACCAGACTGCCTGCAATGACACATTTCTGGACCTCAGCCAAGTCTAAACAAGCAGAGTGAGACGGTGAGCAATCCATTTCAGCTGTTCCACCCGCCTCCCTCCGCTCTGGGAACTGCTGGCTACATTCCTCCCCCTGCTGCACGATCGCTCACAGAGGGAGGGGTGGGAGGGGCCCTTTCTGACCCAGCTCCACCCAGCTCAAACCAACCAAATGCGTCTCTCTTTCAGGTAGCTTTGGAGCACAGTGTTCACATGTAGCCTGCATGGAAAAACGACAGCCTGGTATTAAAGACCTTCTTTTACAAGGCTCCTCAATGTAAAAATATTGTTTTTATTTGCAACAAGGAAAAACACTTCACCGTACACTAACGCTGGCATAGTGACAGCATATACACTTCTGTATGTTAATGTGCTGGCAAAGAGATTGACAGCTGGAACCAGGCCCCTCACTGGAAGGTTATTGGTTTTATTCCCACTGGGGCTCTGCTACAGTACCCTTGAGACAGTGACTTAACCAGGATTTCTTTACTAAATATGCAGTCTTAAAATGAATATCATACATAATTCAGATCCCCAAGGACAAGGGATTCTACCCAGCAACTAATAATAATAATATTAATAATGGTTGGTGTGATGCGGCTTTGAGAGGACACAGCAGAAGGAGTTGAGGAGACACTCCAGTTGATTTGTAAAATATCAATATTAGCATGTCAGAAAATAACACAAGCGTTTTATTTTCATTTTATTGTCCTGAGACACAGTTTTCCACAGGCAGCAGGCCACAGCAGCACCTCTCTGAGCTGCCTCACCAGCTGCACCAACACACACAGCAGGCTAACGCTCAGAACTTCTCCTTCAGGTCATCCTACACCTGCACAGCACAACTTCTGTGCATCTAGTCCCCCAAGGACTGTCCCCTCATCTCCGCTTCCTCTCTCCCTCTCTCTTTTTCTCTTTGTTCTTCCTCTCTCCGTCCCTCTTTCTTCCTTTCCACTCTCCCTCTCTCCAGCTGCTCTAATGTCTGCCAGGGTGTGTCAGAAAGAGGTTGTGCTTTGTGTTTCTCTTTTCCTCCCTGTATCAGAGAGAGGGAGAGGGGAGGAGGCACACAGTACGCAGTCCTCCAACTGAATGCGATTTAAGAGTAGGGTCCACAGACACACACGCACATGCACACTCATGCACACGCACACACACACACACACACACACACACACACACACACACACACACACACACACACTCATACACACTCACACACATCTGCTCTCTCATGACAAAGCTGTACTCTCCCTCATGGCTGCGCTGTCACCAACAGGTCACAACGTTTGCACAAGTCCACACAAGAATGGTCAGCCCTCACCTGAGGTGCACTGAGGTCATTTTATCGATGAGAGATGGAAGCAGCAAATGGGCAAAGATCACTGTTAAACCCCAGTGTCAAACTGAAAGCCTGGAAGCACTGCACTTCTCTTTTATAAAGGACACCTGATCCTTTCTGTTCATGCTGCCTGAGAGTGTATGTGTGAGTGTGTGTGTGTGTACCAACTCTGCGCCATTTGGTGCAATATAAAACACAGCTATAATCCATATTGTGTCACAGACATAATTCAACCCTTTCACTGTGTCCCTGGCCTTGCCTTTAGAGTACACAGAAGTGACCATTAGGCAACAAGTGTCTGTCACATTGACCACTGCGAAGAAACAAAATGGTGAACTTCTCAAAATGGCTCAGTCTACTGTGGGTTTACAGCCACAGCTCATCAGTTAACGTTTGCTGAAAGTGAGGTATCATCTGACTGGATATGACAGCTTTACAGTGCAAATAAGCAACCTGACAGAAGCAGAGACACAGAGCTCACAGCTTCACCAACAGCTTCAGGTGTCAGGCTTCAGACACACTGTTCTGCACCCAATAAATATCATGTGTACATCCTGTTTCCACCATGAGTGACTTGCCTAGCGCTAAAGGTCACCACTCCAATCGTCTTTACTGCGGGAGGAAGTTCAAAGAGAGGCTTCATATTAGTGTGTGAAATGGTGTCCATCAATCAGACGCAGGTCAGACCTCAGCATCTCTGACAGAGGCTCTTGGCATATGGTCCATGGCTTATCTATACAAAGGAACAGGCTCTCCTTCAATAAGAAAGGCATAAAGACATCTGTGGCAACAAAAACTGCTTAATCAATGCTTCCAAAATCACTGCTTGTAACTGGCGTGGAATATAAACTTATATCAGGTGCCACATAAAATACAATATTTAGTAATACCTGTTCTACATTTTCAGGAGAAATATGCCATTATTATTACACAAGAAAAATAGCATCATAAAACACATCTCTAACACAACTGGATGTGGCAGAGGCATTTTTAAAATATTCCACTAAACATTAATACAAACATGTACTTGGTTAAGCAGTGATTCAAGCCAAAAATCCAATAGAAACTCCACTAATGTTCACACTACTACAGAAAATGAGAAATGAAACTCCAATCCCTCAAACAGGTCAGGAGTCACACACAAACACAAACACACACACACACACACACACACACACAGAATGTCACACACTGGCAAAACATGCTGACAGACCAGGAAGACAGGGTACATCTCAAACTGCACACCCACTGGAATGAGCTAGGCTAATTCCCAAACGCATTCCAGGAACCACGGCCAACAGTGGAACACCCGAGATTTCTGCGAACAGCCTGAATAAGGCAAACGTTTTAACACCTTTTTTTAGAGAGTTTCGTAAGTTACCAGTCTAGTTTCATGCTAAATCCCTACTCAGGACCCTGTCAGGCACCTAGGATGGCAGTTCCCCTCTCAGCAACCAGACACAACACACCTTTGCGGGACACCAGAGTCCTTACAGCGCAAGAGCCCGTAACGGCCTGACATCTACTGTACTGACATCTGAGCCCATGGAGCGAGCAAACAAGGAAGACAGACGGGAATCCCACCTCTGTACTCAATTCAAAGGAAAGGCTTAAAACCTGCATTGCATTCAGAGAAAGAAACAGTCGCTGCACGACCAGTACTGAACTTCAGAACCAGCTTAGTTATACTCACAATAACCCCTTCAATGATCGAGTGAAGTGTGGAAGAGCGAGGCCAAAGACGACAAAACAGCATTCATCGGTCTGTCTTTAGTGTCATTACATTTAGGACCAAATTCGGGGCAATGTTAAGTAATCTCACAAAATCCAATCCTGTCGAGCACTATCAAGTTTCTTTTTTTCTAGCAAACTGGCTAACATAAGACAGCTGTCTGGCTCTCATTATGAAGCCAGGCTACCCAGCCGATGAAGTTAACCTTAGATAGGATATTTAGGACGCTAAGCACGATGACGGTGTGAGATCAGAGGACCTGTCCATAAGGAAGACATGCAGGTTCCTACAACGATCTGCTTTAAACCAGAAATCCATCAGGCGACCAAACCCAAATCCAGGCTTGCTTGCTATACTGCCTTCATTTGTAGCTAAACTGGGCGGCTATTATTTTTCCTACACTGCTAACAAGACAGCTAGCTAGTCAGCCAACCATTCTATGGCTAACCGGTTAGCTATGTTAACAATCAGTTTTATCTGACTGGGGGCTAGCTTGCTGAGATATCTGTCTATATTTCCAAACAGCAGGTTAGCTAGCTAAGCTCACTGACACATTTGGCGTGATCCAACAAATTGACACAATAACACACACTGTCACCATCACTCAAATGAACAGCAGAATCGCAGCTCTGAGCTGCGCAGCTAGCCAAACTTACCTACTCTGGTCTGTTCTTCAGTAACGCTTACGATCAGTGAGTGGGGATAGCTATCTGTCTTTCAGTTTCAACCCATCTCCCATCCGACAACTTCCGAGCGAGTTTCAGAGTGGAGGGAGCGCCGTGCGTCCGGGGCCGGGGTGCGGAGCTGCGAGAGAGCAAAGCACTACGGGGCGTGTAGTACATATGCGGCGTCAACCCTGGTTTGCAGTTGTTGGATTACTGAAATTTAATTCATGCATTAAAAATGGCCTATCTCTTTAATGGTTAAGTGTAAGTTTTATTTTAGTTTTATTCGTTGCAAATACTGCCTGTTGTATATATAAGCACATAGTTTGTAATGTGCATGGGTATCTTTCAGAAACACACATTCAAATGCACGTGACATGCAGAATATGAGTCTACGATGTAGCCAACTAATAAGCAGGGAAAAGATAACGTACATATCAAAACTGTTATTATTAAAGTCACACAATTCATTATTCATGGAATTAATCTGTAATATTGAAAGCGAGTCATTTTAAATTAGGGGCGATTGTATAGTGTTCATATGCACAGATGTACGCAAAAGATTTGTCTTGCCTTTCATGTTTTATTATTCCATCTTGATAAATTATCTCACTCTTGTTAGGTGCGTGCTCCAGTTAAATGCACAGTGTCACAACGGAATCCACTTTTCAAAATCTTTTTTTTTTTCAAATAATGTTTAATAAGAACACGACTGGTTGAAAATATCTGATTTGTTTAATCAATTTAGAACATGCAAGGCAAAGCAGGTCCTTCACAGCAGAATTATTTGCCCGGACTGAAATACATCATTGATTAAATCCTGCCTCCTGGTGGCAAAAGCACAGCTGCGCAGACAGTGACACGAAGTGGATCTTCTGAAAGGAGCAGGGGAACAATGCAGAGGGATCGACACTTTGATCTCTGAACTCAGCAGAGGAAGGAGAGGGAGCTCTGTTATGATGTGATACAATGCTGTCAGGGTGACACACATTTCTGTTAGTTTTTGACTTCCTCCATTTCTCAACAGAAGTAGAAGTCTTAAGGCATGTCTTTCATGTCAACAGGGTGTTTTTATAAAATCATTTTGATTAAAATTACAACAATTGATGTTCTTTAAAAACCATATTCCAAAACATGAGGATTGAGATAGACATAAGACAATAACAAACTGCACACTGCATACTTGTTATCCCACTGAGTGTAGCTGTTATACTTATTCTACCTGTTGCAGTGCAATTAGTCTGTTAAATACAGCAAAAAAGGTGAAGGTGTTGAATGCTGCAGGCTGAGCACCGGCGCACTGATTTGACATGTTTGTCTTTATAAACAGTTCCTTTTCCTTTAGTTATGAAGAGATGAGTCTGATTGGCCTTGGGAACTCAGGAATTACCCCCGAAATACTGAACTGAGAGCCAGTTCTCAGCGGGGTGATTTTGTTTCTTTGAGATTCTTGTATTTCCCATCTTGGCTTGATGTGCTTGGCCTTTCAGCCACAGGCGGTATGACTTTGATTGTAAATTTTGCACAGACTGTTAAAGTTGTGTTGGGAGACTGAGTTTTTTTCCTGTTAATTATATGGGACTCTCTCAGAACACATTGCATAAATGAATGCTTAATGTCTGACTGTATTTGGATGATTGAAGAGACACTATGGCACAGTCTCACGCTCGGGCCGAAGGAGAAGCCATCTGCCAGATGTCTCAAATGTTTTTACAACATTACACCAAAAATTACTGAATGACAGCAATTTGGAAAGAATCTGAAAAAGCAAGAATTGACAGATCTATTTCAAGGGCAATAACCTAGCAATTTTAGACTGGGACTGTTATTCAGTGCAGAACTACAAATGGAATCTTCAGTTTTAGACCTTGAATATTTAACCATGGTGAAGACTGCTTTACCAGGGTTGCAGGAAGGTAATACAATCATGTGTGCATAAACAGGGAGGACACAAACAGAAATATGATATTGGTCTTGAGTTACACACCTGTTACACATACGTTACTTAATTAAAGATAAGGCCAAGGCTTTGTTTTATGGTCACCAAAGTTACAAAAACCATCAGTCATTATTATTTTACTGGCATCATTTGTTGAAGGACTGGAATTAAATGCACATATTTCCTGTCAGGTGGTGCATTATGACAAGGCATTGCATGATTTCAAATTTTCCCCATAAAAAGAACTTGACTGTGCACATACCTCTGTATGAATTAGACTGCATGAATGTTTATGCTGCGTGTGTGTGTGTGTGTGTGCCTGTGTACATGTTTGTGTATGCATGTGTGGTATCTGTGTGTGTGTGTGTGTGTGTGTGTGTGTGTGTGTGTGTGGATAAGGATGGTGCAGTCTGTCATGCTGTCGCTCTCTCTGCCTGTGCAGGCAGGAAGCTGTGACACAGAGCCGGGCAGCAGACACAGGAAACAATGACAGCAGCACTCGGTGGAAACTGGAACAGGGGCCCAGTGCATCTCCTGATGTCTGTTGATCAGACTCCAGTGTGGGCATCTGAGAGCCCCAGAGGCTGCTGGGTAATGGGGAAAAAGGGCTGTATGTGATCTGGGACCTGGCTGTACCGCTTAGGGAGTGACCAGATGGCACCTCTATTTAAGTCACCAGACTCAATGGATAAAACAAATTTTCTTTCATGATCATTTCACTTCACTAGGATTTTACTAGGATGGTATCCTCATTATTTGCTCCAATAGTAGGCAGCATCCACACATTATAAGGAGATGAAAATATTTTCATTGGTGTTTCAACAAATGCCCATTTTCCCAGTGAAGAAGAAACATTTTATGACGAAATCTACCATGGTGCACGTGCACATACGCACACAGTGTCTCTCTCTCTCTCTCACACACACACACACACACACACACACACACAAGTATATTAGTGTTTGCTACATGATGTGTACTACAGTCTCTGCTAATGAAAGCAAAATAAATAAATAAATCTTCATCCACAAATTAAAGCAAATGGTCTACACCATACTGAAAGCATTAGGCTGGCTGTGTTCCTGCAGTAGAATATGAGGCACAAATGTTTGATAAACTTTTATTTCTCTCTTGCTCACAGCCTGCCGGCGCTGCCAGCATTTTCCTGGCATTGCCCCAGTGTGCAGAGGGTGAGGGGTGCGGTGCCAGGGCCCTGTGGGTGCAGAGAACCCTGCAGGCTGACCCCTCGTGTGCAGACCTGACAGTCAGCTGGGACACAGACGCTGTGCCATACAGCAAGGTCACGGCTGGACAGGATGCCTGTACATCTGTGTGAAATGAGCAATCCATCCGCACAAATGCACAGATACTCCACACCAATGCACCCCCAATCTCAGCAGATAGTGTGGGATTAACTGGCCCCAGGTTTTACAACCACTAGATGGCAGTATGGCCCTCCATCTTTAAGCATTGATTATTGGCTTGCGGCACCACACAAAACAGGTTTGTTTTTCTCTCTAAGGAAACGGAAAGTAAATGTAGGGATGTGACAGTAAGTAAATGCAGCTATTGTAAAATCTGATCATTCCAGCAAGATTAGGTAAACCATGAACTGCATCTGGGCCAGGCCAAGCCAAGGTTAATAAGCACATGAAAAAATACAATTTATGGAGCCACCTGAAGATACAGCTGAGAGAAGTACAGTGTGAGAAAGAGGGATCTTTAACTTCTGGAACAGAATTAATTATGTTTGCAACTGGATCCTATCAATGGTTATGGTTTACACAATGTCGTGTATGTAATGTCCAGCATAGTGTGGTGGTAAGGAGCTGGGCCTGTAACGCAAAGGTTGCTGGTTTGATTCCCCACTGGGGAGCAGCTGTTGTACCTTCAGGCAAGGTGCTCAACCCAGAGCGGCCTCAATAAATACTCTGTGATATAAATGAATAGCATGTTAGAATTGTAACCTATGAAAGTCACTCTGGATAAGAGTGTGCTAAGCAACCAAAAGTAAATGCAGTAGGGCTCAAATAGTGTAATAGTAATGCTCACACTCACTGGTCTGGGAGTGTTGTTAACCTAGTCTGACACTGTTGCTCATTTAAACTGAATGGATACACTTCTGTTCTATCGCGCTGGAAGTAGCTCTGGATAAGAGCATCTGCTAAATGCATGTAATGTAACATAATTTAATGAAATGTAAACGCGAATGTGAAAGACAGCTGTGCCTCCTCTCAGACCTGATAACCTGGTGCTTTTCAATGTGATTTTTTTCCTTGTTTTTCCTCATTTTTGTTTACTGCCTTGGCAAGGCCACTGTGAGTGCTGTACAGAGCTGGCACTGGAAGGAAGAATGCAGTGTACCTGTACCACCCCATTCTCTTCCAGTGGCCGATTTCCACTCTATCACCCCAGCCTTCTGACACACTGCACTTTGCCAACCTTGAGATCACTTTCATGAATACGTGCCAGGAGCTTGTTGTTTAATCTTGTCTCCATGACTTGGTAAGTACACCATGGGGAGCACCATTTAGAGATCTTCCTCTGGCATTACTTTGCAGTCCACGGTGTACTATTAAAGCAACAATATAAACAACAAGCAAACAAGTGTATGGATTAGTAAAGGGTGCTCATGTGGCATAGTTTCAGGAACAGTAATACAGCTGATTCACGCTCTGATTCAAGCAGCGTTAACACAAAAAACTCTGCTATTTCTTCGACCGACCCTTGTAACTCAGCTGTCTTTTCATTTTTACTACAGCTCCCATCATCAGTTATCTTTACGTGATGACGTTTGAGTACGCCCGGACAACGCCCCTCTTTCACCACGCCCATTCTCTGTCCTTCGTGTTTAATCCATAACCGTTTCCCTCCGCGTTCGCCCAATCATAGCTTCGTTTACTGTTTCTGCATGTGACGTATTCCAGGTAACATGGTAACATTGCAGGTGCTGACTGGCTAGTGATGTTTTGCGACGAATTGAGGGTGGCGCTGGCAGGGGAGGAAAGAGGGAGGGGGAATCCGAATGGCAGTCAGCGGCGCAGCCGAAATGAGTCTGTCGAGTTTGACATAAATAATAAAATTACCAGCAACAGAACTTCGGAAATAAACTCCGTTACCGGCCTTGCTGTCGCAGGTCTCGCTATACCACTCCGAGAGGCTGTACTCCGCTCTGCTGGAAGTATTCGCCAGTTTGTTTTCAGGCGAGGAAGCCGAGGAGGCCCGGTCGGGTCCGGGAGAGGAGCGGCTGCCTCGGAGTTTGAGCTGGTGAGCGGTCGCAGTTCGGCCTGTACCAGCGCCGATTACACCACCAGTCATTCCTTTTAATTTAATTTTCACGTCTGTTTGCTGGCCAGTTAAATGCCAGAGGTAGCTGATTAGCTAGCCACAGATGCTTGGTTTAATACAGCCTCTTCATTCATCGTTATCTCTTAGCCTAGCTGGTGGGACGGGTAAGCTTGTTAGCTAAGGCCTAACGTTAGCTAACGGGCTCCCGAGCATCGCTCTGTCATCCACAGTGATTACATAAATGGCTGTTATGCTAACTGACTAGCTGGGTAATTAACCGCTCAGCATTGTATTGCGAAACATTAGTTAACGGTGACATTTTCAGAGCTGATATATGAAACGCTATCTGTCTAGCTAAGTTGGCTAACTGACTGTCGTTACATGTCTGAAGTTAATTTGCACGATATACATCGCCACCTAGGTAGAAAATCTGAGAGGCATCTTATTAAGGTGAGCTGCCTAGTCCCGAATCCGTCAGCACCGGGTGAACTAGCCGACCAGCTAGCCACGGAAATGAATGAGATAAATGGCTCTGCATTGTTTATTTGCATCATTAGATTGGCAGGAGTGTTGTCTTCAGTGTTGGGGTTAAAGAGACCACAGCCAGAGAGCCGATTGTCTCATCCACATCGAAACGGAGAGAGTGGAATAATAACCTTTGTTGTATTAACCAAGCACGAATCTGGTTTGAGCACCCAACGTTTGCAGTGGACCTTGGCTGTGGTTGTGGTGATGATAAGGTGGCTTGCTAGAGCAAAGTGTTGACTGAAAGTCACGTTTCTTGCAGGACCATGAGGGTGGTAATTTATGCAAGCATGTTTCCATGTTCTTTTGAGAAATATAATGTAATATATATTAAATAATGATTGCAGCTTCATATAAGTCATTTACTGTAGAAGGATGACAAACTGACATGTGTTGAAATACTATCTGCAAAGTCTATGTATTACAGAAAAAATGCACATCTTGCAAAGCCAGTAAGTCAGCCCAGGGATGTATAGCTAAATATTTGACTTCTGTGCTTGTTAGCACTATGGAAATATTGCTGCTCTGTAGGGCAGCTGACCAGGGTTTAGTTCCAGGCTTCAGCAGTTCAGCACTTTGGTTCCTCCAGAGGCCCTCCTTGCCACATTGCTGCTGGACTATGATGTGACCAGAGGAATCAGAGGTGTGATAGCACTCAGTTAAAGGGGACATCAGGCAGTGAGACGTTGCTGGGAAGAACTTTGCCACCAGGCACTCCCGTCTGCCCCTCAGACCTGGCCTTTTAGCAGGAGTGTTGGTGCTCTTTGGAGTGGGAAACCAGGGTTTGTCTCTTGCTCCACCAACGCTAAGCCCTGTGCATCCTTGAAAACCCCTTATTACCACAAAACTTATATTGATCAATTGTGCAGTGGGGCCCACACATGAGCATTGTTTCTTTGAGAAATCAACAGACCTGCAGGTTTTCAGATGGGACGAAGGTTAATAGCAGGTTTCAGTAATTATATTTTGTTGAAAAAATTGCAGTGGCAGGACTTTGTTCTGTGATTATGCATAGTAACGTGTTTTCTTTGCCTTTATAGAGAATATGTAACAGCTGTCACCATGACGTCACGATTTGGGAAAACCTACAGCCGCAAAGGAGGCGACGGGAGCTCCAAGTTCGACGAGGTTCTGTCCAATAAGAGGGCCACGCTCAGCACCAAATGGGGCGAGACCACCTTCAAGGCACAGCTGGTGTCGAAGCGGGCGAGCGGGACCCCGGAGGTGAGTGAGGCCCCGAAGCGCCCGCGGCTCTCGGAGGAGGAGGGCTCCGACGACCCCTTCGGCTTCGACAGCGACGACGAGTCCAAACCGGTGACGTCCCGCGGTGTCAGACCGCCGTCCGCGGAGCCACGCCCCGCTGAGAGGCCCGGCAGCGCTCGGGAGCAGAACAGCCACGCCGGGCAGGAGGCTGCCCCCGCCGGCGGCGACAGGAGCGCCCCGCGAGGCCCGGACCCCCCCAGCGGCGCGGCGTTCAGCGGCATGGTGTTCAGCAGCAGGGCTCCTGCAGGTAAGAGCCGCGCCGTGCTCAGGGTGGGGGCCAGAGCGCAGCGTCATTAACACCATGTGCCCCTGTCTCAGGTGTGACACTCACACTGTGCGGGACAGACACCTGACTCGCTCTGTTTATAACGGTGGGAATTAAACTTCAAATGGAAGGTGTTACAGGAGGTTCTGTTGGGCTTTGTGCTAATCTGACAGCAGTGCAGTGCTGCCCTGTCCTGTTGTTTAGAAGCGAGTGTAGTGAAGAGTGATCTGCCCCTGGCTGCACTGAGTTGTGCATGTATTTATTTGTAATAATTTGTGATTACTCATGATGAAACAGGTTGTTGTTAAGTTTGTTTAATACGTGGTTGCTGCTGGCTGAGTTTGTTTGTCACATTTCATGAGTGCCAGCATTTTCCTGCCGATACTGCAGGGAGCAGAGCTGGCTTTGCACTGCTGGAACCAAAGCACTGCGGTTAGCTTTGGCCCTCATTCACATGGAAGTGATACCGTCAGTTACTGCTGGAGTTGGCTCTGGGTAAAGGGGGCGATGGGCCTAACTCAGGACTGCAGTGCAGGATATGAGCACAGTGCAGGTCATGGCACTGATGGCTGCAGTCTGGGAAAGTAACTGTGCTTGAAAGCCAGAGGTTATGAGCTGGGGTCCCAGCTGGGGACAGCTGTTTAAAGCTATGCACTTTGCTTCAGTGGATAAGTAAGAATAGTAATGATAGCAGTTGAATGTTAAGTCTTTTTTTAAATTTTTTTATAACATTCAGATGCAACGGATAAAATTTGAATATACCACACGTTTAAATGAATTGATACAGCTTATGAACACTGTTTTCATTGGTGTGTTTCCAAGAGTTTGCTGCTGGCAGCGGTCGGTGGGGATGTGCACCGCAGGGCAGTGTGGTGTGCCGTGCCCAGCTGTGTGTGTGTGTCTGTGTGTGTCTGTGTGTGTGTTTGTGTGTGTGTGTGTGAGTGTGTGTGTGTGTGAGTGTGTGTGTGTCTCTGTGTGTGTGTGTCTGTGTGTGTGTCTGTGTGTGTGTCTTTGTGTGTGTGTCTCTGTGTGTGTGTGTGTGTGCGAGTGTGTGGAAGTGTGTGTGTGTGACTGTGTGTGACTGTGTGTGCGTGTGAGTTTGTGTGTGTGTGTGTGTGCGTGTGTGTGTGTGTTTGTGTGTGAGTTTGTGCGTGTGTGCGTGTGAGTGCGTGTGTGTGTGTCTGTGCGTGTGTGTGAGTTTGTGTGCGTGTTTGTGTGCGTGTGTGTGTGTGTGTGCGTGTGCGTGTGTGCGTGCGCGTGCGTGTGCGTGCGTGTGTGTGTGTGTCTCTGTGTGTGTGTGTGTGTGTGTGTGTGTGTGTGTGTGTGCTGGGACGTGGTGATGGGCGTGTTCCATGTACCATGGTGGCCCTCAGCTGGCAGGGCCTGAGTGCAGCAGCTCCAGGATACCGCTGCCCCCTCTCCCTCTCCCTCTCCCTCTCCCTCTGCGGCCCCCTCTTGCTCTCCCTCTCTCGCTCTCCCTCTCTCGCTCTCCCTCTTGCTCTCCGTCTCGGGTTCACCTCTTTGATTCGGCGTGTTTATGCTGGCCTGCCATCACTGCTGTATCTGACTCGAGGAGGTGGAGGTGTTTCCACAGCAACCTCAGCTGGGACTGAAGTTTTCTGCTGTTGTCCTGCCAGCTCTCAGAGCTCAGCTCGGCTTGCAGGCTGGTGGGTGTGAGAGGTATTATTTTCTTGCATGACTTCCTGTGTTGGCATGGCAAGCAAGGGCATCATTCCTTGAGAGCAGCGCAAGGTAAGGGCTCTCATTAACATTTGGCTGTCCGCTCAGTTTAGACTGACTTGGATGGAGCCCTGAGCAATTTGCAGATATATGCCAAAATATTAGGCAGTCTGACAGAGATGGGGATGATTGCCCTGACTAGATAGGAAGAAAAAACCAAAAAACACCTACAATAAGGCTCTATTGGGTATGTAAGCACACAACCTGAACATGTTACAGTTTAATGGACTGTATGGTGGATTGTTGTCCATCCCATCGGTACCGTGGTGATGTGGGCAGTACCCTCAGCTGCCATGGTGGATGGCACATGTCTGATTCAGGTGTGCGTGTCTCTTCAGTAGTGTCGACTCCCAGGTAGACAGGACACCTGAGGCTGCACCTGCAGAGTAAAGAGGTTCCGGAGAGGTGTGCTCTGCCTGCTCTGCTGGCTGCTGGAGACCCTGCCAGCTGGAGACCCTGCCAGCTGGAGAAATATGTGGCTTCCAAGCCAAGGAAAATGGTCTGTTTTCTAATTAAAGAGCTGAGTCACTCAGAGAATGAAGCTTTTTAGGCTTGAAATGTTGTCTTGAAAACCAAGAGGCCCTATCAGATGAGCTAGCTGGTCCTGGCATGCCCCGCGGTGGGCAGCTCAAAGCTACAGGTGTGGCTGCAGTAGCTCCTCGTGCCAGGTCTGAACCACAGGTTCTGGGCTAGGATATCTCCAACAGCGAGCGGTGGTGTGAGGGGCCTGGTTTGTGCAGCAAAATGCATGATGGGAGTTCAGCAGGAATGTCAGGGGTGCATGCTCTAACTCAGCGTTTCTCAAACTTCTCCTGGAGTACCACTTGTCCTGCATGTTTTAGATCTCTCCCTGCTCCAACACAGCTGATTCAAATGATCAACTCGTTATGAACTCCTGAAGCTGCTTAACAAACTGATCATTTGAATCAGCTGTGTTGGAGCAGGGAGAGATTTAAAACATGCAGGACAAGTGGTACTCCAGGAGAGGTTTGAGAAACGCTGCTCTAACTAAAAGAGGAACTGCTCTCGTCCTGATCATTACCGACCAGTTATTTACAAATGGAGCGTGACACCCTGTTCTTCACTGTATCATGCAGGGAGAGTTCTCGTCTGGTCTGAAAGGCTCTGTCTGAAATGGAAGTCTTTCTGGGCTAATTTCTGTTAGAGCCCACGTTTGTGCAGGAACAGATGGAACACAGGAACACTGACGCGGGTGAATCATGAGTGAAAAGCTCAGTGTTTTAAAATGTCAGGGCTGCTCCTCTCATTCCACCTGTCCGTTTACAGCACTCTCTCTCTCTCTCATATGCAGGGAAGAAAAAAAAGAGACAATTTCTATTTGAGATCATCACCTTTAGTTTAGTACAACAAATTAGCAAATTCTCCAAGACAAAATAGGTTTTTTCCTGAGATATACATGTTCTGGACAAGAAAGAAAAAACTTTTTTTTGTAGAACTGGAAGAAGGCTTTGGCAAGTATTGGTACAAAGTGGTACATTTGGTGGCAGTGTTCAGTAACAAACTATGACAGGTGCTTCCTAATACATTTACTTCTTTTAGAAACATAGACCAATTAATTAGTAACCCTGGCAAAATTCAGACGAGCAAATTATGATCTAAATGTCTGCTGTGTTTAAAGGAAGATGTGTAGGCTCTGCTGGAAAGTTGTTGTGATCTGGCTTTTGCGGTTCATTTGTTGCTTAACTGTATACCCTGGATATCTTTTCTAATATTAAACACTATTAAACCCACTGTCACCAAGCAGGACTGTCTCCTGTGGATAAGATCACATACTGCTGATGCAAGAATGTGACACATTTCCCCGTTACCTTGAAAATGAGTCATGCTCTGGATTATTTGAAAAGAAGTCATTGGATCAGCACATGCATGGCATCCTGGGACACACGCTCTCACCGCAGTGACCAACGCAGGGCCTGGACAGGGCTCAGTGGCTCCCTGCACTGACTGAATGATCTTATTAGCTGAGCTGTCTTATGAGTAGAATGCACCAGGGATCAGTCAGTATGGCAGAGTGTTGAAGACAGTCATTAGCTGTCAGCTTGTTATCTTGCTTGCATCATTGCCTTGTCCTTGCAAGCCCTGATTCCTCCACAGTGCCAGTGTGCTTTGTCAGTGTAATTCACTCTGTAGGAGGGGTTTTGAAGTGAGGTTTGAGTAAGTCATATAAAACTGGTTACCACAGACACATCACAGTCAGACTTCAGAAAGTTTCCCCATCTAAAACCTCCATGAGTGTTTTCAGAATGTACTTTAGAAGTAAAACCAAAGGATTGGAACAGCAAAAAACCTTTGTAAGGTTTATACAGTATAAAACTATTATGTTTGAAATTTGCTCTGAAGTGACATCGTGCAAGAAATTTGACCAAAGGTGGTATTGTGGCATGCTTTGCCAATGTGACAGTGTGGTTTTTTGGATGGTTCTGTAGCTCTTGTCACATAGTGGCCTGCAAGTGTAGTGGGGTTGCTCTGTTATTCCCTTACATTGTTTGGGGTTTGACTCTTTCATATGAGAGATTTTACAGCAAGTGGGCTTGCATATGGCAGGTTACTGCTGTAGCTGAGAGTATTTATGTGCTGAGCTAAATTAGGATTTGCCATGTCTGGAGTGTGCTTTTTCTGCAGCAGAGTTTTGCCTGAGCAGAGAGGATGTCTAATGCCCTGACACCTTTCAGCATGTGACAGCTGGAAGTGACACACAGTTTGAAAGACCACAGAAGCTACAGTGGCAGGCAGCCTCATTGTGGTGGCTGTCTGTAACCCTGTTAAATGCAGGAAAGGAGAAACAGTTTATCTGTTGCTGAAATGCTATGCAGTCATTTCCTCTCCTGGGTCGTCATGGTGAAAGTCTTACTTGACCACCTTTGGGAAATAGCCTCACCACAGTTTACCTCAGAACTGGATGTTGTTGTTACAAGATGTACTGTAGAATTGGGGCTCTGGAATTAGTTTGTGGGTGCCTTTTGAAAAGATATATTAACATTTTTTCATATTCATGAAACATTAAAGATGTTTTCCTGGGTTGTCCCTTGCGAACGGTAGACTGTTGACTCTGTGAACGGACAGGCTGTCTGCATGCAGGCCTTTGAGTGCACTTATCAGAGCCAGGGATTCTGTCCACACATAACACATCACAGTATGCTGCTTTCCAAGTGAAATCAGCATGTAATCACATTTAACAAATGTGAATTCATACCCTGCTGCAGGGTAATATTTGTACCTTATATGTTGGATGTTGTACTTCGATGACTCCCTCAGATCAGAATCATGCTGTTTGTTGTAGTTTTATGTAACCGGGATGCTGGGTTCAGGGAGAGACTGCTAAAGGATTTGTGAAAAGGCTTGATGTGAAGAGCGTTTCCTTTGATCGGTTCTGCTTTATTTTAGCTGTGTTTATGGGTTCTTGTGCTGAAATGTGTGGAAGATTCCTGCCTTGTGTAACAACCTTGTCTGTGTTTATTTTCTCTCCCCAGGCAAGACGCAGCAAACTGGGGCAAATGAAGGCACTGAGAAGCATAGCTACACCTGGTACAAAAATGCATCGGAAAGTGACAGGAAGCCCTTTTCTCACACCACCAGCCTAAAGACGGAGGCCAGGGAGCCCTCAGAGAGCTGGAGCTCAGTGGCAGGGCTCAGGTCCAGCTCCCCCGGTGCGGAGCTGCCCAAGGGCAGAGACTCGGTGTGGGCGTCCAGCTACGCGCAGGACGATGACACCAAAGGCCCCTGCAGCGAGGACGAGCTGGGCTCGGAGCCGGACAGGGACTGTTCCAACACGTCGGGCAGCGGCGAGCTGAGCCAGCAGGTCCCGGAGGGGCCCTTCGAGCCCTCCCAATCGGACGCCCACTCCCCCCCCCTCCGGCCACCCAACTGCCGGACGTACCAGCGGAAGCAGGCCCCGAATGCGGGGAACGGGGACGGCAGGCCCTCTGACGGCGGCGGGGTGACCGCGCCCAGGCCCGGCGGCGCCGGCTCCGCGGCCGACAGCAGGCCCGGCGGGCGCGGGCGCACCCGGGACTACACCGTGCTGCACCCATCCTGCCTGTCCATCTGCAACGTCACCATCCAGGACTCCATGGAGAGGAGCATGGAGGAGCTCACCGCCACCCCCTCCACCGACCCTGGCGAGGCCGGCCGGCTCAGGAAGAAGAATGAAGCCCCGCCCCCCAAGCCTGCCAGGTGCCCCATTTACTACCAGTCAGCAATGAGTTAGTGAATAAACCACGCCCCCAGGCCTGTCAGGTGCCCAATTTACTACCAATCAGCAATGAGTTAGTGAATAAGCCACACCCCCAGGCCTGCCAGGTGCCCAATTTACTACCAATCAGCAATGAGTTAGTGAATAAGCCACGCCCCCAGGCCTGTCAGGTGCCCAATTTACTACCAATCAGCAATGAGTTAGTGAATAAGCCACACCCCCAGGCCTGCCAGGTGCCCAATTTACTACCAATCAGCAATGAGTTAGTGAATAAGCCACACCCCTGCCAGGTGCCCAATTTACTACCAATCAGCAATGAGTTAGTGAATTCAGGCCTGTCAGGTGCCCCATTTACTACCAATCTGCAGTGATTTAGTGAATAAACCCCTCAGTGCATTTCTACTTTTGTTCATAGATTTGCAGTAATATATTATTATAGATTTGCAATAATATATTATGATAATTGTAATTTGTTTAGCAAAATGTGTAAATGCATAGTGAGACCAGTGAGTGAAAGGGTTACAAAAGAAAATGTTATATGTGATAAAGTGCAGTCAATCATCAGGTTGGGTTGGGTTATACCTACAGTAATGGTTTTAACATGTTTATGCATGTAACTTGTTTAGGTTGGTTATAATAAAAAATATGCTCCTGAGCATTTACATTTCACATCCCACATTTATTTAAGGTTTTATTTGTTTTTGCTTAAACACGTAAAGCAGTGCCGGAATGTACCGTGTGCAGTTGTGACTGTAATGTCCCTCTGCGGGGGGTTGGCTGTCTGCCTCAGGCAGCAGGGAGAGGTGGATGGCACTGTTCTCTGGCAGGAATCGCTGTGATCACTGCTGGCTCTAATCAGAATGCCAAACACACATCACAAACATTATGCGTATAGTAAGGAAATCAGTAAATAGATTTAGTGCATACTAAAAACTCAGCTGAGCTTACCCTGCTGATATTTCGAAGCAGCAGTCTTCATAGACCACCAGATAATGAACATTCACAGCATATACCATCATGACATACACTCATTAAAATTCAGATTGCTTTACAGCATGTCTGACAGGTGGAGATGTGGCTGGTTATTATGTTATTAATTAATTCAGTTGTGACGCTAATTATAAATAGCCCATGGAAAATGTCAGGCTTTGTGGGAAGAGTATTTAAAGCTCTCAGTACCCATTAAAACTGAACCAGCGGCAGTGTCTCCATTATATTCAGGAGACACTGGTTCCAAAATAGTGCCAGAGATACTGCTTTTGGTTCAGTTTTGAGAGCTGAGAAATGGAGAGAGCAACCAAGTTTATGAAAGAAGGGTTATTTTGCCTTAAATACCATTCGTCTTACGCAAAAGCCCAAATATATCGACTGCAAAAATAACCCAACAAGCCCAGCTAAAAAGGATCTTTGAATAGAGGCATAAATAATAAATAACAGCAGAGCTGAATGGGGCCGGGGAGGATGCTGCATTAGTAGAGTGAGGATATCAGCCTGATCCCGGTACAGAGTGATTACTCACCTGCAAATGATCTCAGGTTGTGAAGAAAGAAAGAGTGGCTGACAGATAATGTAGAACATTAAACACACTTCTGCACAGTATAGATGCATTTTCAGATCGCATCTCCTGTCTTTCCAAGCAATGTGCAGCCTCTATAATTTAGTACCAAAGCTGTGGAGGAGTGAGTGAGAGCCTACCGTGTATGCTTCTGTGGAAACGCCATGGTAATGTTTATGCTAATGAGGGTCTTCTGTTTGAATGGCAGGTTCAGGCCCACGCAGAGCAAGTCGAAAAAGGAGAGCAAGCTGGAGTTCTTCGGCTTTGAGGACAGCGAGGGGCAGGAAGAGGAGGGAGACCCCACGGCTTCCGGCAGCGCCAACTACAAGATCAAATACTTCGGCTTCGATGACCTCAGTGAGAGTGACAGTGACGAGGACGAGGGGTCCCAGGCGGCCGAGAAACGCAGGGCCAAGAAGGCGGCGGCGGCGGCATCGGCCGTGTCCTCGAGCGCAGACAGTCCCCAGCTGACCGACTCCCAGGACAGCCAGGCCAGCACCAACACAGGTGAGAGCAGCCTCCGGCAGGGCCTGACAGAGAGAGCACTGAGCCCTCATTCACTGAGCACTAAGCCCTCATTCACCGCGCACTGAGCCCTCATTCACCGCGCACTGAGCCCTCATTCACTGCGCACTGACCCTCATTCACCGAGCACTGAGCCCTCATTCACTGCACATTCACTGTGCACTGAGCCCTCATTCACCCTCATTCACTGTGCACTGAGAGCTCATTCACTGTGCACTGAGCCCTCATTCACTGCACACTGACCCTCATTCACTGTGCACTGACCCTCATTCACTGCGCACTGAGCCCTCATTCACTGCGCACTGAGCCCTCATTCACTGCACACTGACCCTCATTCACTGCACACTGACCCTCATTCACTGTGCACTGAGCCCTCATTCAGTGCGCACTGACCCCTCATTCCCTGAGCACTGCCCAGCCATGGTGTGGGAAAATGTATCTGTAAAAACAACTTTCCCTCATTATCCTGATGCCCAAAGGGAGTGTTTCCCTCAAGGTGCTGGGTGATTGTGATTGAGCCGATGGGACATTTTAATCTAACATGGTGGCAGATTAATCTGGGAGTCTTTGTTTTGTTTTGTTTTGAGTTTTGATTAGAAGCTCTTTCCCTTTACATGGCTTGGTAGTGTTGATTGATTCTAGAGGTGAGTGTCATTGTGTCATTATGAATTTATCCTGTGTTTTACAGTGTTTGCCAGGGATGATGCTGCAGGGGGTTGATAGGTACTTTTCTCCTCCTAGGTGTGGGGTATGGATGCTAACTGTAAAAAAAATAAAATATATTTGCAGTTATTCCAGATATCAGGAGCTGATATGTGTTTATTTTACCACTGACTCTTGGTTATCATTAGCTAAATGGAGCCTGCAGCTGTTAGCTGTGTGGTCCCTTCATGCAGATCAGTGTGGCAGAGCTGGAGCTAACCCCTTATTTATGATGCGCTTGAGAATAATTATGCTGAATTAATATGCTGACATGTTATCTAAAAAACTTAGGGGAACGACAGTGTGACCCGCTGTGGAATTAAACTGCAGAGTCTCAGAATCATGCAGTCTGCCTGTTACAGTCAAGCTGTATTCTCTTGATTAAATGCAGGCGTTTATATTATATTAATGTATATTATATCGTTTATATTTTTATTGGTGTCTCATTATATCTGACTTGAAATAGAATGAACTATGATTTTGTTGGAGTAGTATAGTCATGCTGTAAAATAATGAGAACTCTTTTCACACGCCTTCCTCCCCTCTGGCCTGTGGGGAATGCAGGCTTCGGTGGAGCAGAGCGTTCCCTGTGCCTCAGTGATGTTGCTGAAATCCCCCTCTCGTTGACTCTGCCATCAGATATTCTGGAATTCCCAGACGAATCGTCTCCTGCTGTGCCCGAAGTGCCCAAGAGGCTGCTGGGAAAACAGGTGGATAAATCCAAGGAGAGCAGCAGGAAGATTTTCAGTGGCCCGAAAAAGGTAGGAGCTGCTGCTGGCCGCACCTCCCCGTGTCTGCCTCTCCAGGGCTGCTGAGAGTGTGCCTCTCAGCCTGCAGAAAGGGATTCACTGCATACACACAAGTGATGGTTTCAGCTGGATGATTACCTGCAGATAATCACAGTGCTGCAGTTCTTCTGTCTTGTTTTGTCCTGTCCTGTTTCTGTCCTCTTGAGCTGGAGTGTTTCGGCTCTAGTTTTCATATGGAAATTGGCGCATTCGCCTGCTGATGGTAGTCTGATGGGTTATCTTTTGCTGTGTGTGCGTAATTTTGCCAGTTATATGCCAGTCTTTGCTCTAAAGGTTTAAAGTGGTGCCGCTTGCCATGTATGTTGTATTGAGTATGTGTTCCTGCTGACCTGTGTGAGGCAGGGCGGGCTGCTGCTTCGTTTGCTCTGTGCTGAACTCCTGACAGTCCTGCTTTGTCACATTTCAGTCCAGCAGGGTCCTCACTTTCATATTGCATAGAAGCAAATCATAGTCGTTTAGTAAAGACTCCATGGATGTTTACCCACACAGAAGCCAGTTATACATGAGGATGTCTTGCTGCTTTATTAAGCTGAAGTATCCAGCTCAGTGTAGTGCAGTTAACACAGGCCCAGAAAATCCATGCAGTCGCTTTGAATTGTCCAGTTGAATTACATTTTAAATATGGTTGCTTTGCAGTGCATTTGCAGAACTGTGTCTTACTCAGGGTTTGCAGATGTGTGATATGGTTATATCATGTGGCATTACTAATGAGGTTACTGAGGAGTCTTAATGTTTTGCACAGAACACTAGTAATGTATAGCACCACTGAAGAACATGCATTCAGACACGCATTGTTACCTCTGAAGTCTCTGTAGTGTGCAGTGCCCCAGAGTTGGGCAGGCTGTTTAAATAGATGAGCTGTGATCATGGCTGTAGCGGTCAGTCTGGGGCAGGGTCATGCTTACTGACGGTGGCTGAGCATGCTGGGTATCTCTGGTCCTGTGCTATGGGGAGGAGAACAGTGAATGCATTTCCATTCATGTGCAGAAGAGCACTTTGCTTTTATGTCGGTACAGTGAACTGAGTGTTCCAGTGCGAGGCAGCGTGTGAAATTACAAACTTTGCCGTGGGGTGACAAACATTTCACTTTCAATTTTCACTAAATTGATAAATTATTTAAAATGAAGCTAAACTCTCCTGAGGATATCGAATGGTGACTCTTTAGACAACTAACTAAAGCATAAGAAGTGACACTTGCTCATTTGCAGTGTTGAGGAGGCTGCCTGACCTTGCAGATTATTGAACATTACAGTTTACTGTGATACAAATACAGGAATTAAAGTGCTTTCTAAAACCACGTTTATAAAAATTATGCATCTTCATGTATTATGATGTGCAATATTATCGTCCCGACCTAACTGCAGTAGAAAGGTTGCAGCATGATAGATGTCATGACATGAGGCATGTCACGACACATAATGATGCTTCATCTCATTGTTCTAAAACAAGCACATAAAATTATTTGCATGTGGTTTCCTACATTGTGTCCTTGTATACCTGTAGTGGTGATTAACTGACTGGCCTGGGAGTCTGTTTTCAGGAAAAATAGTCAGATCCAGAAGTTGCATTTGGAGATAACATAATAAAGTAATAATTAGGGTCAGTGACTCAGCTTGGTCAAGTTGCACTGTTCTTAGCAGGAAATTAAACCTTGAGTTTGGGTCACAGAACTCTGTCAGATCTGCGGCAGCTGTTCTTATCTGGCAAGTTGTTTCTAAATTAAGCAACAGCTATACTTTGCTATCTGGCATCTTTTGTGTATTGTCTTCAGTAAATAAAATTCAGACAATCATTATCCAAATCATTATCCTGAAATGGCAAATGATACTAATGCAGACATTTAGACTTGTACACTTTACCTGCCAATGGCACCACTGCTAGTTTCAGTACAGATGATGGAAATGCCAAAATTACAGCAGGGGACCTCTGTCATTAAACACGCAGAGACCCTGAAAGCCAAGCCCTGTGGTGTTTTAATGCTTTAAAGCAGGTTTCTGTTTTTCCATAAGTCACGAAATTCCTCTCTGTGTTAAATGGCCAACAAAAAAGCTGTTGTTCCTCTGGAAAAGCTGATCTTTATTTTTGACATGCGATAGTCACACATATGTTAAGCTGTAAAAAGCAAGCCTGTTTCATTTGGCTTTGGCATCTGAGGGAAGTATTGGGGTGGACTCGCCAGAGACAGATGTATGATACTGAGTGACCTGTGGGCATATGAATGTTTGGTTACATCTCTCAAATTGAGCGTGAGTGTGGGGTGTTTACCCAGAATGTTTTGCATCTCCTGTGTCTGATTCTTCATGTGGATGGAATGAGGGCTCTGCCTGTGTGGCGCAGGGCATGGGCATGGCTCTGCACAGCCAATCACTGCGCAGGTTTTAACAGTGTTAGCATGGCTGCTCACTGCAGCACATCTGTGCTCTCTCTCCCCTACGTCAGGGTTCGGTCTGTGCCAAGGGCTGAAGGATAACACTCTTTGGCTGGTCACCACCTTTCTCCATATTTTAATCTGCTGTTTTCCCCACATTTTGAATTGAATCCTGAAGCCGTTTCTGTGGCGGTGGTCAGACAGGATGAGTGACTTGTTCGTGGCCGCCTCCCCGAGTGTGGGTGTGGGTGGTGCTATGGCTCAGAGTGGGAACAGAATGCGCTGCAGTGCTGAAGCTCAGGGCTGAAGCTCAGGGCTGAAGCTCAGGGCTGAAGCTCAGGGCTGAAGCTGTGCTCCTATAGGAGGTTGATGGCTGATTTTGCTCCTATAGGAGGTTGATGGCTGATTTGGCCAATATTATGGTGTGATAAAACATGGCATCTGCTGGGTGCTTTTTGTTCTTGAGGCATCTTTAGGAGACGATAAAGAATACGAAAAATACAGCACGATATGCTGCACTTGTACTGCCATGTAGTGTTAAGCACAGGCTTTCATTTACATTTCAGGACCGAAAGAGCTGCGTCTAACTGGAATTGATGTAAAAAATACATGTACAACATTCAGAACTTCATATTTATATATGTTGGGTTGAACTTCGCTCAGCTCAAAATATAAAATCATTTGTTTTAAACAATATTGTTTAGCATGTGACTGTATGTTAAATGTGAAAACGGACATTTCTGTGTCTGGTAGCATTGATAATCAGTACCTTAGCTGGACCAGAGACTGATGGCAGTTGATCAGTGTAAATGAATAAAAAGGTGCATGTGTGTATTTCTCAGTGCTGCTGTGTGAATGTGCCTCTGGAGTGAAGCTGCAGCTGATGGAGTTCTGCTCCTGCAGGCTTGGCTCTCACGTGCAGCCACAGATGGGGACAGTACACTCTGTCAGGTGCAGAGAAACGGGACATTACTCTGCAGCCGGTGTCATGCACCATGCCAGCACAGGCTGGAGAAGCTTCACTGGCCTCATACTGACCTCTTACAGGCTGATAATGGGAGACCCTTTGGACCGGCCTACACATGGGTCTTCTAATTAAAATATCACGTTACCACACACAGAGCTCAGGTTGTATAATTTAGCATTGTTTTTTAAATTATTACAAGTTAGGGATGCAATAGTGGGATAGTTTTTTTTTTTTTCTGAACCCATTGTGACACATAGTAGACAACATCCTGCTGTCACAAGGTAGTTCTGTAGCAGACAGCCTGTAGAAGCCGTATTTGCAGAAGGGGTAGCTGAATGGCTTGTGTGTGTGTCAGCCTTCAACCTCAAAGCCTTTAGTTTTTTTTTTTAAGTCTGCTTTGCTTGGGTTGTAACCCTTCATTTTATTGAGTGTTGATGCTACATTTAACTGTAATTAGCTCCATAATTATAGTCTGTAGTCAAAGTGGTTCATTATATGTGTTTAAATTTAAGTTTAGATTGCCTTGGCTGTTGACTTCTTGCTGAGAGTAGTGTTCAGTTTCATTCAATAAGAGTATGCCATTGTGGTCATTCTCACCTGTGTAATCAGTCTGTTTTCTCTTGGTTGGACAAAGCCTCCTTTAGTTTGTCGGTTTGTCTGTCTTTTGTGGCTGCCTCCAGTAATCTAACGAGTGATTTTGAGAGATCAGACTTTTAGCAGAAGCAGATCAGGAAGGCTTATCTGACTTACAGCAGTATTTATGTGTATTGTTCTTGTTTTGCTAAAAATGTTGAGTAACAGTCATTTTTATAAAAGCACTCTTCTCTCTGCAGCTTTTGGTCTAATTCAACCTCAAGACATTAAGCCCATAATTGCATTTGAAACGCTGAAGTCTGGACTTAAGGCCATTTGCAGTGAGGTTTTGTGAATGAAAGCCTGTCTTTTTAAGTTAGCAGCTATTGTAAGTGCTGTGTTCAGGGTTTTCCGTGTCACAGAGGGAGGCTTGTTGCTGGTTGTTTTTTGTTTTCTGTGAGGCGTCTGAAGAGGACCTGATAAGGGGACTGGAAGCTTGAGCGACGTGCTGCACGTGACCTCCTGCCCAGTGGGGGGCAGCACAGGGGAATGTGCGAGTGGATGAGTGTAACTGTGGATAATAGGGGTACATTAAGATAAGCTACATCAGTCATCGCTGCCAGCACAGCACCCACTGCCAGCTTCTTTGCTTTCCCTTTGAAAGTAACAGTATTCCACTGGAAGCCTCTGCCAAGCGGAGGATATGCTGCTCTAAGCAGAAGACTGGAGCCATTTTCTTTCTGTGTGTTGGCTGTTGTCTCTAATCAGACCCACTGCCAGCACTGCTGAGACTTGGCTTTTATGTTCATTACGCATTCATTTGAAGACTCCCTGTGGTTACTTTGTGCTCTAATGCAATTTGCCAAAACACATTTTGTGTTTGGCGTATTTTCTGTATCTGTATTGTACCTCTTTACATAAACTGAAACTCTACAGAAGTTCTCTGCAAACCTGCATGCTTGTACAAGGCCAGTGGGAAAGGATTGCTGCCGTTATGTTGCTCTTTTGGCCATTTAAAGGCATATGATGAGCACTGTGAGCATGGGGCCTCTATCATTTTATTCAGCCAGTTGTTGCTGAGCTTCTGTAAAGTTAAATTTGTATGCGAGAAGCAGCAGCCTTGCTCTCAGTGTACTGCATTTAGCAGCTGTGGCTCAGTGCACAAGGTCAGTGTGTGTTTTCAGTATAAAATATGTAATGTTAATATCCGTCTAATGATAGGGAATCTTTGGTATTGTGTTTTTCTTCTGTTGGTCTCTTATGTTTTGACTAAGAACCTGTGATTTTTAATTCTGTTCAGGGATAATTTTAAAAAAGCGGATAAAAAAAATTACTAACCTGTTGGCTGCCTGTTGTCTTTTCTTCTAAGTTTTTTCCAAAATGAAGAAGTATTTACTGCTTTGGTGCAGAGGAGAGTAATTTGTACATATATATTTTACAGATTAATTATTGTGAGCAGTTTTCACCTCACTGATAGATCTACTGTAATAAAGTCAAACAAAAAGTTTTAGTCCAGATCAGGTTTTATGGAAATTGAGTGGAATTGAACCCAGCAGACTGGCTTTGTGAGAATGCTTTGTGCACTGATGTGGTACATTAGAAGCTGTATCAGAAGCCAACAGTCTGCCAGTATAAGACAAGGAGAAGCACTGTCCGTCAGCACGGCTCGTGTGGGTGTGCAGTCTCTTGCTTTGAACTCTGCTCCGTATGTCAGACTGGGCTGGCACAGTCCTGGAGAGTACGTATTTGGCTCTGACTGGCGTTTTCCTCAGCAAGTCTCTAGACTTAAGGAATCAGTTATTTAAAGGTGATTGTGAAGCAGGTGAAATGGTGAAACTTAATTCCACTTTGCCGCTATGGAGCAGAAAGCAGGCTGCAACGAGCTGTAGCCAAAAGGGGTCACATGACTGGAGATTTTTCCCCTGTGGTGGCGGCCTGCTACTTTCTCCCTGTCAGCATTTTCTCCTCAGCTAGTAACATGCGAAGAAAGCTGGGGCGGCTTACAGACTCCGCCCACAGCGCTCTCATAGGCTGGTGTCACTAGAGCTAGCGACTGAGTGGACAACAAAGCAGCCAGTGGAAAGCCACTCAGACCCTGAATTCAGTGAGCCAGCCTGGTTCCACCACCTCAGAGATATGCATTTCATTAGGAAATATTTTTTTTATTATTAAATATAATGTAGCCAATGACACAATATGAATTTGAGCTCAGCCTGACAATCAGGTCCTCATTCCTTCTTTTCCTTTTCCTCCCAGACTCCAGCGAAGGCAGTGTATAACGCCAGGCACTGGAACCAGCCTGAGTGTGAGGAGCTGCCCCCACCCCCCCTGTCCCGATCGCACACTGCCCCGGTGAGTGCTCTTACCCTTACATTCACTCCTTTAGCACATGCTCTTACCCAGAGCGGCTCAGAAAGGTGCAGACAAGAAGATGGGGCTAAAGAGCTGAGCTGATACTGTATCATAAGTGTCACAATCTGATGATAGGAGTCATAATGTCATATTCCATAGTAGGTGCAAGAGGAAAGTATATAGGAGGAGGATATAGGAAATGTGTTTGAGGATACAGCATACAGCAAGGTTAGATTTTGAGGTTAGTGATTAATTACAGCTGGTTTAGCATTCCTGTGAGCGCTGTACTGTTCCTGTGAGCGCTGTGGTGTTCCTGTGAGTCCTGTACTGTTCCTGTGAGTCCTGTACTGTTCCTGTGAGCGCTGTGGTGTTCCTGTGAGCGCTGTGGTGTTCCTGTGAGTCCTGTACTGTTCCTGTGAGCGCTGTGGTGTTCCTGTGAGTCCTGTACTGTTCCTGTGAGCGCTGTGGTGTTCCTGTGAGCGCTGTGGTGTTCCTGTGAGTCCTGTACTGTTCCTGTGAGCGCTGTGGTGTTCCTGTGAGCGCTGTACTGTTCCTGTGAGCGCTGTACTGTTCCTGTGAGCGCTGTGGTGTTCCTGTGAGTCCTGTACTGTTCCTGTGAGCGCTGTGGTGTTCCTGTGTTCCTGCTGTGTGGTGTTCCTGTGAGCGCTGTACTGTTCCTGTGAGCGCTGTGGTGTTCCTGTGAGCGCTGTGGTGTTCCTGTGAGCGCTGATACTCGCTGTGTTATGGGGGCTGGGTGCTGGTCAGGCTGTTGTGTAACAGCGGTGGGCTGCTGGGACCCTGGGACAGCACTGAGAGCTGCTCTCTCCACAGGCCAGTATATCAGGAGGGAGCAGGGAGCCCAACTCCCACAGCGACGACGGCGTGTTCAAAGCCCCGCCCCCGCCACCCAAAGTCATCAAGTCCGTGACCATCCCCACCGAGCCCTACCAGGACATCGTCACCGCACTGAAGTGCAGGACAGAGCACAAGGAGGTGAGGACAGCGCTGTCCGAGGAAAAGGGCTCTTTCAGCTTGTTAAAATCAGGTTTAGCCTGTCTGTGCTCACATGTTACAAATCATTTGTCTTGATTTGCAGGGTTGTTGATTTAATGCAAAGAGCATCTCATTTGTTGAATTCCACATGCTGGTAGCTTCACCACCACTAAGTGGAATAGAGGCAATGTGATGTTATGCGTCTATTCTAGCCAGAAATGGACAGATTTTGCTGAAACTTGGTGGAATAATTGTCAGAGTGACACGACAGAAATGTTCGTCCTGCATGTCCGATAGGACAGCTGATACGGGTCCAGCGTTGTGCAGTTTGCTGAGTGCCAGTCATGTTGGCTTTTGTGTCTGTACATGCCTGTTGGCCGTGAGGCATTGCTGTCTTGGTTAAAGCAGCTGATCCCAGACCTGTCACTGGGGCAGAGAGCCTCTGATGGGCACAGTGATGTGCTGTCATAGCTCCTCCCCATCAGTGCCTTTCCTGCAGTGTGATTGGTGCGGCTGACAGGCCTGTCAGAGTAATGCAGCAGCACTGACGGCTCTTTCGTCTCCTGCCAGCTGTACACTGTGGTGCAGCATGTCAAGCACTTCAATGACGTGGTGGAGTTCGGGGAGAATCAGGAATTCACGGACGACTTTGAGTACCTGGAGACTGGTCTCAAGAGCAGCCAGCCCCTCAACACGCGGTGCCTTAGGTAAGATCCTGCCCGTCTGCGTTTCACCTGACCGCCTGCGTTTCACCTGACCGTCTGCGCTTCACCTGACCGTCTGCGCTTCACCTGCCCGTCTGCGTTTCACCTGCCCGTCTGCGTTTCACCTGGCCGTCTGCGCTTCACCCGACCATCTGTCTGCACTCACCTGACCGTCTGCGTTTCACCTGGCCATCTGCGCTTCACCCGACCATCTCCGTTTCACCTGACCGTCTGCGCTCCACCTGACTGTTCATGCTCCACCTGACCTTCCCTCCAAGCACCTGAGCTCTGTCTCTCTCTGGTTCCACAGTGTGATCAGCCTGGCCACCAGGTGTGCCATGCCCAGCTTCCGCATGCACCTGAGGGCGCGAGGGAAGGTGGCCCAGGTCTTCAAAATGCTGAGCGACGCCCCGACAGCACCAGGTACGCTCCCGCCCCGCGCTGCGCTCCGGCCTCCGGCCTCCCGCCTCCTGCCTCAGCCTGCAGCCTGGCACCCAGGCCTGCCTCCGCCTTTGAAGTTCTCTCTCTGCCAGAAATAACACTGCCTCATGTTTATTGCCTAGAAATATTCAGGTCCGGTTGTATTGTTTCTTCACTGCTTGGTGTGAGTGTCTGCGTGTGCGCGCGCGCGCGCATGTGTCTGTCTGTCTGTGTCTCTTTGTTGACTTTTAAAACTTTTTCTCTTCCCATTGGTCTTTTTCTCTCTCACCCTGGCTTCCTTCCCTTCTCTTGCTCTGTCTCTCTTTTGCTCTCTCTCCCCCTCCTTCCCCATCTCTCCCTCCCTCCCCTCCTCTCTCTCTCTCTCTCTCTCTCTCTCTCTCTCTCTCAGAACCTGGCTCTGTGCACGGCCTCGCTGATGTACATCCTCAGCAGAGACCGGCTGAACATGGATCTGGACCGGGCCAGTCTGGACCTGATGATCCGGCTGCTGGAACTGGAGCAGGACGACCGGGCCGGCGCCCAGCTGAGCGCCCACGAGATGGGCAAGGTCAAGGAGAAGATCCGCAAGCTGTGCGAGACGGTGCACAACAAGCACCTGGACCTGGAGAACATCACAGTGAGAACTGCGTCCCAGAGACACTCTGCAGCCTGGGGCTTCTGCTCTTCTGCTCTTGCATTATGCACAGATGGGGCTTTTATTCAGTGATCACAATAGCTGCATTTCATTCAGCTTCAGAATTAATTGGTTTTCATCCTTACATATCGCTTCATTACTGGTATTAAACCCAACTGAGTGAATCTGTCTGCATTGCCCCCCTCTAGTGGCTGCCAGTGTAAGTGCATAGTACTCTCCCTCTGTCCTGATGGATAGGTCAAAAATACTGTCTGTGCGGTTTGGAGAGAAGGAAAAATTGTGTTTGAAGTGCTTTTTGTTGTCACAGTTCATTTACATTTATAAGAACAGCTAGCTGTCTGAACATTGTTCCATTCAGTGTTAGATTAAATATCAGGTCTTTCCAATTCAAGTGTAAATGTTGTAAAAGCTCTATGCCATATTCAGCACAAACTCTTTTGTGCAGAGTTATTATCCTGTTGTGCTTTATTGCGATCTATTCAAAGAAGCTGTAATTACAAGAGTTTTCCAGTGGATTTTAGAGTGAAGTCTGTGTGGCTGCTGCTTGCTTGTGAGGACGCCTGTGGTGTAAGCTCTGTGCAGAACATGTTTCTCTCCTGCTTTTGAAAAGGGCTCATGCAGAGGAAGTGGTTAAATCAGCGTCTGATTTCCTCCTTTCCCCTCTGACGTGTTTGCGCTGTCGTTGCAGACGGGGCATTTGGCCATGGAGACGCTGCTGTCGCTGACCTCCAGGCGGGCGGGCGATTGGTTCAAAGAGGAGCTGCGATTGCTGGGAGGCCTGGATCACATTGTAGACAAAGGTAAACAGCATCCCGCCTTGTGCCTCTGAATGCAGGCTGTGCGGTCAGACATGCTGTCTGCTGCAGGCTGATCTCAGATGGGCTGAGTTTCACCGCTGATCGATCCTTTACTCTGAGTCTCGTGCCATGCTCTGCACCGCGAGTGGGCGTCTCCGCAGGGTAACGCCCCCTCAGTCCCGCGGGCCAATGAGAGCAGCAGTAGGGTAACGCCCCCTCAGTCCTGCGGGCCAATGAGAGCAGCCGCAGGGTAACGCCCCCTCAGTCTGGCGGCCCAATGAGAGCAGCCGCAGGGTAACACCCCCTCAGTCCCGCGGGCCAATGAGAGCAGCCACAGGGTAACGTCCCCTCAGTCCCGCGGGCCAATGAGAGCAGGCGCAGGGTAACGCCCCCTCAGTCTGGCGGGCCAATGAGAGCAGCCGCAGGGTAACGCCCCCTCAGTCCCGCGGGCCAATGAGAGCAGCCGCAGGGTAACACCCCCTCAGTCCCGCGGGCCAATGAGAGCAGCCGCAGGGTAACGCCCCCTCTGTCCCGCGGGCCAATGAGAGCAGCCGCAGGGTAACGCCCCCTCTGTCCCGCGGGCCAATGAGAGCAGCCGCAGGGTAACGTCCCCTCAGTCCCGCGGGCCAATGAGAGCAGCCGCAGGGTAACGCCCCCTCAGTCTGGCGGGCCAATGAGAGCAGCCGCAGGGTAACGTCCCCTCAGTCCCACGGGCCAATGAGAGCAGCAGTAGGGCTTCTCACAGGCCAGGGGGGTGAGAGTGAGTGTCAGCGGGGTTCTCTGTGCTTCCTCTGCAGTGAAGGAGTGCGTGGAAAACCTGAGCCAGGAGGATGACAAGGAGAACCTGGTGGCGTCGCTGTGGGGGGCAGAGAGGTGTCTGCGAGTGCTGGAGAGCGTAAGTGCACTTTTTCACTTCAGTGAATGTGCCACACTGCCTGCCAGCAGGTACAAAACCTCATTTACCCCCGACTGTAACATTCCAGCAAAGCAGCAAGTTTCTCATTTAGTGTTAGAACTAACTGGTGTACGTGAAAATGAGTACATAGAATGCTTAAGAATTTACCTATATTGGTTGACTTGATGAGCAGTTGTAAGTCCGACATTAGTTTAAAGTTTGTCATCCTAAGCCCTGTTTCTCAGATCCTCTGTAGCCTCAGACGAGGACTGCATTACACATTTGGACAGGCCTCTGGTGTGATTGAACCCCAGCTCAGGGACACCCAGGCTAATGAAACACTCAGGCCGCATTCACACACCCGCATGGTCAGTCCTGTGATTAGCCGTATAATGATCCCAGATCAGTGTGTTCCAGCCTTGATGCTGGGCGTCTGCGTATTGATCTGTTCTTAGGGTAAATCCAATACCTGCGTCCTTGTGGGAACATCTGAATGGAACGATCTTACAGAGGCTTTAAAATGAAGCCTTGGCTCATTTCATTTTTTTCCAGTCATCACACCCTGTTGCCTTCTGTCTGTTGCAGGTTACAGTTCACAACCCGGAGAACCAGAGCTACCTGATCGCTTACAAAGACTCTCAGCTCATTGTCTCCTCTGCAAGGTGAGCACCTGCAGTGTGCACGCAGCCCGTGGGGGGGGTGGGGGGATTCTTTAAAGACAGGCTGTACTTCATTCAGCCAGTGGGATCTTGCATGCAGGAAGAATCAGGCTGAGCTCAGCTTTGATACAAAGAAGAAGAGGAGTCAGGTAGGTATCCCCACGCGCAACAGCAAACATGAACCCTCAGCCAGAGACAGGCTGCGCTAGTCAGTGCGGGCCCTGACCCTGTGACCTCTTGGGTGGGATTGGACACAACCTCTTCAGGAAGAAGAGGATTTAATCCAATACTGGCTCCGGCAGTCCTAGGCTAGTTTGGTAGCTATATCTACTGCACGGTGGAAAAACAGCTTTGAAATCATTGGTCTGCATAGTGAACACCGCACTGCGGTCATCCATTCTGAGCCAATAACGCAGCAGGAAGTGTCTGAGCGGTGAGTGCCGCGCTGATGTCAGCGTCCTCCTTCACCGGGCGGAGAATGTTCCTGCCGTTGTTAACGGCAGATTAACGGGAACAGTGGGGTCTCCTGTGGGCTTTTCCTGCAGCGGGTCTCTGTTGGGTGCAGAGCTTTGCAGCGGTTCGTCCTCAAGTGCCCTGAGAGAGGCAGTGGCAACGTCCGCCAGGCTAACAACTGAATCTGAATCAGGAATAACAGATATGCAGAGCGCTTCCCAAAACCCGATTAGGCTGGCATTCTTTGGGGAAATTAGCGTTTTAAGAACACTTCAGGAGTAGAGCATCCAATTAATGATTCATAAATATTGTTTGTAGTTTGCATTCCCAATAAGTACATTTTAAAGCTAAAATCTAAAATATGTATGCCTCAGCTATGGTGTATTTGTGTGCTTATCTCCCTGAGGGTCTGTGTAAATCACAGTAATTTTCAGCTGCTGTCTCAGTGATCTTCCTCAGCTCTCAGGTTATCTGAGTGTAGCCCTTTCTGCTGGTGTCAGCTGTGGCTTTTGGCTGCATTTTCTCCCATTACAACCAAACGCCTAATGCATTTTCCTCAGCTTCCCTCCAGCCTCACTGTGACCAGGTCCTCTGGCAGGGACATGACCTTTAACTCAGCCAGACGTAGTGTAAGTTATTGTGCATTTTTGCACTGTCACAGCACTTGACGGGGCACATTTTCCTGAAGAGAGAACTGAAGCCAAACAGGGAGAGACAGAGGGAAGTGGGTCACCTGCATGAGACAGGGCTGTGCTCCCTCTCTAAGCCTGAAGACTGCCAGCTATTTCTGAAGGGACAGCAAACTGCAGCTTGGATAGCCTGTGTTACTGAGTGTAAATGGATAGTCCTTTCTCAGTGTGTGTTACTGATCCTCTGTGTGTTTTAAAAGTTATGATTTGCCTGTGGGAATTATTAAAGGATATATTTCCTTTCATTTATGAAGGGTGTTCCTCCCGTTATGACAGAATGGTATTTCTGCCTTTATTTTTCTGCTCTGAACTCAGCCATCGTGCACTTTGGAAAGAGGATGTGTGTGTGCTCACTGATGCTAACACATTCAGCCTGTAGCGCCCTGTGCTGGGGCTGTTGATGCAGCAGTATGAAGAGGAAGCAGATAACATGCCACAGGGCCTGTGTCAGAAAGCCAGAAACCTGCAGTGGGGGAGCCAGAAACCTGCAGTGGGGGGTGATTGGGAAGGCAGATGAAGGAGGCGGAGGTGCTCAGGTTATTTTGAAGATAAGATATAGGTTTACTGTGGACACCTGGGTCCCCGCGCGGTAGAATGATGAGATCTGTAATGACAGATTTAGAACGGAGATGATACTCGCAGTGAGGCAGGCAGAGGAGGAATTTCCCCTGCAAATAAAATATGTGTTTATCTAACCTGAATCTAAACTTTGAGTGTTTAAAATATGCATTGTTTTGAACATGCTGTTTTATCATTTGAAATATGATACGAATTCCAATATGGTCACCTGCCTGTGATCGTCCCTGCTGTGTCCGTGCAGATCTTCATGCAGTTTTGTGCCATTGGGTGTGGAGTTTGTGGAAAGGTTCTGGTTTTGGAGGGAGACGGGGCTTGGTATCCTGCAGCTCCTGTAATGCTGTCTCTGTCCTGTTTGAGATTCAGGCAGCATGCTGCTCCACAGGTAGCTCGGCCCGTTCCTGAAGCTCCTGCAGGTGTAGCCAGTGTTCTGCCTCTTCACCTGCCTGCTGTGGTGTGAAGGTCTCCTTCACACACACATCACAGCACCCTCACCAGAGCTGCTTTCAGGACTGACTCAGTTACTGGTGTTGGTTTGGCTGTCCCTGTGCCGCAATTTGTCTGTGTGCGTGCATGTCTGTGTGTGTTTGTGTACGGGTGTGCTTGTGTGCGTGTGTGTGTCTGTGTGTGTGAGGGACAGAGCGCTCTCTCTCTCTCTCTCTCTCTCTCTCTCTCTCTCTCTCTCTCTCTCTCTCTCTCTCCCTCCTCTCTCTCTCTCTCTCTCTCTCTCTCTCTCTCTCTCTCTCTCTCTCTCTCTCTCTCTCTCTCTCTCTCTCTCTCTCTCTCTCTCTCTCTCTCTCTCTCTCTCTCCCTCTCTCTCTCTCTCTCTCTCTCTCTCTCTCTCTCTCTCTCTCTCTCTCTCTCTCTCTCTCTCTCTGGTTTCTGACGGGGCTGTGTATCTCCCTGCCCCTGCAGGGCTCTGTGGCACTGTGAGGAGATGATCCGCAGGTACAGCCGGGCGGGGGAGGGACCCCGGGCCTCGGCGGCCGCGCCCCACTGCAGCTTCAGCAACGTGGGCAAGGCTGTGGAGGACTGCATGCGTGCTGTCATCGGGGTGCTGCTTAACCTCACGCACGACAACGGTGAGACCCGGCTCTCTCTGACTCTCTCTCTGCGGTGCCCTGACTCTCTCCCTGTGGTGCCCTGACTCTCTCTCCCTGTGGTGCCCTGACTCTCTCTCTCTGCGATGCCCTGACTCTCTCTCCCTGGGGTGCCCTGACTCTCTCTCTTTGGTTCCCTGACTCTCTCCCGGTGGTGCCCTGACTCTCTCTCTCTCCCTGGGGTGCCCTGACTCTCTCTCTCTCCCTGGGGTGCCCTGACTCTCTCTCTCTCCCTGTGGTGCCCTGACTCTCTCTCCCTGTGGTGCCCTGACTCTGTCTCTCTCCTGGTGGTGCCCTGACTCTCTCTCTCTCCCGGTGGTGCCCTGACTCTGTCTCTCTCCCAGTGGTGCCCTGACTCTGTCTCTCTCCCTGTGGTGCCCTGACTGTCTGCAGCCCTAATCTGTCTCCAGCCGTTTCAGCCCTTGTGGCCCTGGCATTGTGCATTCCTCATGAATAATTAACTATGCAGCACACTTTTAAGGGAAAGCTTGCAGTCTAAGCAGACGATGCAGCTCAAACCTTTAACAGCTTTCAAATCTGAAACGCCTCTTACTTTGGCTGCTCTTTGGCACAGAAGCAGTTAAGTTCTCTAAGGAAAGGGAGCATAATTATGGAAATGATCAATAAAATGACCTTAACCACAGAGTAGGAAATATTTGTGTGGGAAAGTTAAAAACTGTCTAAAATTGGTTTGTTAGGCCTAATCGCGCTGCTATTGTGTAGTTTATGGAGGGTTCCCACACAAGCAGTGTGCCAATCAAAATAAAGCTGGAGAAGCATTTAGCTGAGCAGCCATGGGAATTCCTCTGGCTCTCTCTTCCCAGAGTGGGGGAGCACGAAGACCGGGGAGCAGGAGGACCTCATCGTCACGGCGCTGCACTGCGTTTTGCGAGTCCCACAGTTTCTGCATCAGGAGCAGAGATTCGACATCCGAGTGCTGGTGAGCCGAACCACCCCACTCAGTGTGCTGCAGGAGAGGAGACACTGCAGGACTCTCACTGTCGCTAACTCTGCGTATGTGTGTGTGTGCGCGTGCGTGTGTGCATGCGCGTGTGTGTGCGTGTGTGTGTGTGTCTGTATGTGCGCTCGCAGGGCCTGGGTCTCCTCATTAATCTGGTGGAGTACAGCGCTAGGAACCGGCACTGCCTGGTGGAGATGGTGATGGACACGCTGCCCTGTGATTCGCTGTGCCTGGGAGAGGGGGAGGGGCTGAAGTCAGAGGGACCCTTCAGTGCCATCGCAGCGCTGGTGCAGGTTGGTGTCTGTGTTTATGTGCATGTGTGCATGTGCACACGTTTGTGTCTGTATGTTTTTACAGTGTGGCCTGTATAGAGAGAAGAGCTCCTGTCATCACAAAGGACAGCCTTTGCATCCCTGCCCTCACCCTTTTAGCACCTGTTCAGCATCCATTAATTGAAATATGCCTTCATGTTTTGTGTGTGTGTGCGTGTGTGTGTGTGTGTGTGCGTGTGTAGCTCTTCCTGCAGCGGGAGCGTGCAGCGGTTCTCGCGGAGGCTGAGACGGATGACTTCATGAAGGACGCGCCGAAGGCCCAGCTGGACCAGAGCGGAGAGTGGCAGGAGACGTCAGGCGAGATCCAGTGGGTCGCCTCCGAAAACAACACGGAGAATGAGAACAGCACTCAGACGGACAAGAAAGAGGAGGAGGACGAAGAGCTGGACCTCAACAAAGGTAAAGCACCTCCTCTCTGTGTTTACTGTCTCTACACCTCCTCTCTGTGTTTACTGTCTCTACACCTCCTCTCTCTGTGTCCCTGTCTGTCTCAGTGTGTACACGCTGTGTGTTTCCCTGTCTGTCTCAGTGTGTACACGCTGTGTGTCCCTGTCTGTCTCAGTGTGTACACGCTGTGTGTCCCTGTCTGTCTCAGTGTGTACACGCTGTGTGTGTCCCTGTCTGTCTCAGTGTGTACACGCTGTGTGTCCCTCCCTCGTACTCGGTGTGTTCGCAGCTCATCTCTGCTCCTCTTGTTCTCCTGCAGCTCTCCAGCACGCCGGGAAGCACATGGAGGACAGCATTGTGGCCTCATACACTGCACTCCTATTGGGCTGTCTCTGTCAGGGGAGTCCCGTAAGTCACTCCCTCAGAATGTTCACAAGAAGTGTATGTTCTCATCAGTAACATCTGTTAAATTGTCCAATTAGGGTGTTATTTTACGACTTCTCTGAAGGACCTTGAATTTTGCCGTAAATAATCAGTCTTAAAGTCTCAAGGATGAATGTTCAAAACTAAATTGGCTGTAATGTTCTTTTGTTTCTAATGTGTGTTCTTTACTGACCTTATTAGCAGTCCAATACCGCCTTGAGTTTAGATTCGTTATGAGTGATGAACGTTCCAGTGGGACGTTCGTTTATGAGTGAAATTGCCAGTCGTTATCTTTCCACTGATAAGCCTGTGTAAAGCTGTGGTTGGCTGAGGTTTTGTGTGAAGGTCACTCCTTACAGATTTCCTCTGGTTAAATAAAGCCACTTCAGTGGAAAAACACTGCCTGCCTCGGCATTGCATTATAAAAGGTGCCCTGCACTGCACATTGACAATGGTGATATTTTTGCCATAGTGTTGTAGTAATACATCATATCTAGTACTCTTCCACATCACATTCATTAATGTAGGCTTCGTGTACAGTGCTTATTCTCAGGCATTGAACACTGAAATATTTGGGACCTATGCAGGTTTAATAGACACAAACACAACCTTCACTATGTTTGTTTTGTCTTTCAGATGAATGTGACTACTGTGAGGGAAAATTTACCTAAAGGAGACTTCTCTGTCATGACAGAAATGCTCAAGAAGTTTTTAAATTTCATGAACCTTACCGTAAGACCTGTTCTGCATTTATATTTGTATGGTAACCAGTCTTTCTCTGTCTCTGTGGTAACCTTGTCTTTGTCTGTCTGTGGTGAGCCGGTCCCTGCGTTTCTCTGGTAACCCTGTTAATCAGTCTCTCTGTGCCTGTAGCACTCCATTCTCTGTCTGTCTGATAACCCATATTTTTCTGTCTGTCTGGTAACCACATCTCTGTTGTAGGCATGTCTCTGCTAACCAAGTTTCTCTGTCTGTGGTAGCCCCTTCTCATCGTGTCTCTATGGTAACTCAGTGTCTCTGTCTCTGTGGTAACCCAGTCTCTCGGTCTCTCTGCAGTGTGCTGTGGGTACCACTGGTCAGAAGTCCATCTCTCGGGTCATTGATTACCTGGAGCACTGCTAGGGGCCTGGCTGTCCTGGCTCACACTGGAGCCGCGGCACGCGGAGAGGAACACCAGAGAGACGCCGTCACCGTCCCCTAGAGCTCATCACCTTCCAGCCTCGTGTACAGCCGGCGGAGGTTCCGGACTTCACTGTTTCAGGCAGGCATGCTCACGGGCAGCAGCTGCTGCAGGGCCGGAGCGGAATCGAGCCACACAAGCGCGTGCACGCAGGAGGGGAGGTGCAGATGTTATTAATTGCCCTCACACGGGCTCGTGAGCCGAAAGCGGGCTGGTGCTGTCGTTGCATGAGGGAGACCTTCTCGCTGTTTGCGTGAGGCTCCCTGCTTGCTGTTTCGGCTCCGGTTGGTGTGGTGTGCTGGTCTGCCGGTGTTTCGGCCCTGCATGCAGCTGCTGGCTCAGTAAGGTGGTGATGCTCTCAGTGAGGTCGCTGTCTCTGAGATCACTGCCTCAGTTTCAGTAGGTATGAAAGTGCGGGTGGGCTGGGAAGTTTGCTCTCAGGTCTGGTTAATGCAGAGGGCTGGCAAAGGGAAAATGTTATACTCCCATAAAAGGACCTGTGTGGACTTTGTTTTTCAAGTCCAACAAGTGACCAACAGAAGCCCTGTATGACCAAGACAAAAATCCAGCACATGCCCACTTAGTACGACTTGTTGACGTGTGTTGATTTCATGTGCTGTCTTTTGTTTTCAGTTCATTATAAGTTGATAAGCTAATACTGCATGTTGAGTAAATTCGAAGCAGCTCCACTGAGGGGAAGCTCAGAATGATTGACAGGTGCTCCACAGTCAGAACACCCATGCTGTCTTGCACATTGAGGCTTTTGTGGCCTGCAGTGCATGATGGGAATGTTCTTCCCTGTATACCCACTGGCCACACTCCCTGTCTCTGCAGGATGCTCCTGTTTCAAGCTTTTATTTTTATGGAGTTCAAGTTTTAACAGAAAATCTCCTTCCCTCTCCCCTGTGCTCCTGTCCAGCCCGTGTTCACTGTGAGTTGTGTGAACTCAGACATGGAAGCTGTGAGTTGTGTAAACTCAGATGTGGAAGCTGAGAGTTAAAGACTGATTGAGTATGTTGCTGTTGTACTGTACAGCAGGTTTCAGTCTCGAAGATCCAGTCGATTTCTGTGTACATATGAAGTAGGCCAGAGAAGTTTGTTTTCCTCAAGGAAACGTGGCTTTTCACTGTTGTTGAACTTTTTATCTTAATTTAAGTACAAAATAAATCAGCAGGACTGGAATACAGATTCTAATTCTACAGGTTTAAAACAAAGCACTTGTAAAAAAAAAAAAAAAAAAAAAAGGTATCATTCACAACTTAATGCTTTCATGAGTAGCGGCCAGTCTCCTCTATCCACTTAGAATTTTTTAGGGTTTTTCCATTGTGGATGGAAAGAAATGGACCATTTTTAATGAACTCAGCCCCAGGCTCAGACACAGACATGTTTGCTAAAATGAGCAGTTTGTGTATGGAGGCTGTAACGGAGCTGATGCTGATCCGTCACCCCCAGATTCTGCAGCTAAAGCGTGTGCCACATTCAGGTCCCGGTACCCAGAGACTCCACAGGGAGGGAGGAGCCGTACGCTCTGCTCTAAACTTACCCCTTGCAGATCAGAGTATCAGTCCCAGTTGTGGGGGTGTAGACAGGGTACACAGAGGACTCACTGTGAGTGATGCTTTTAAAGGCATTTGTCTTGTTTTGCATATTTCAGACTTGAATTATGATTATTATTGTGCATCACCTTCGCCTACACAAAAGGCAACTGCAGTGACTTCAGCAGGGGCTTTGATTGGGTTCAGATTAGAATCAGCTGTTCCAACGCTAGCAGAATGAAGTGGCCTGAACTCACAGTTTAAACCTCTGTGAGCTTGTTGTAATTGGCCCAAAGTGTGCAGTTCACAGAATCAGATGTCCAAGACTTATAATTCCTCAGTCAGAGTAAGGACTCCTCAAATGCTGGCCAGTGAATGAGAGCCATACCAACAGTAGAGATTTTTCCTCTGTAAAACTGAAGCAAACCCTGATGTTTTGCGAAAGGTTTATTTACAGATCTGAATATGAATGGAATTCATTGTAAATACTTGTGTAAATATGGGTAAATGGAATTTAGAATGGTAGACAACTTTTCTGAATCCAATCCTATTTTTGTTTTATACTGTATTTCTCAGTTGTGTTCTTTGAAGTAATACGTATAAACAAAAAGCCAACTGCAGGAAGAACAAAAGTTTGTACCGGTTTCAAGAATATTGTCTTTGGTAACATGTAAATAATTTTAACTCCAATAAAATTGCTACTTTCAGTACACCTTATGTGTCAGTACATCTCATTGATTTTTTTGTTTGTTTATAAATTTTGATAGGGATGGGATTTTCAAACACTCCTTTCTACACAACATAGTGATAAATTGCTGCTTGACAGACCATAGACACAGACTTAGCCTCAGTACATCAGAGATGGGATTGCAGTGGTTGTGCACATAAAATATTTATCCGCAGTCGATGTACATTTAATGGAGCCAGTGCAACGCAGAGAGATATTCGATCTCTTGAAGTAGTTTATTAGCATGCATTAGAAATGAAGGTCAGAGGATACATTATAAATAGGTTTATACTGTGTAATTGGACTGAAGCCTTGCCTTCTCTTCAGCATAGCACTGCACTACTCTGTATAGCAGTAAAGTTGAAGTAAACTTGGGAAATCAAACATCTGACAGGTGTAGCATCATCTACGAGTCTGAAGTGATCAAAGTGCGGAAAACCTATAACTCCAGGGGAATAAACACTGTCAACATGCAAAAAATGTAACCTTGTTGGTCCACCAGTGACAGCTGCTGTCCCAGTGGAGATCTGTGGCTACAGTGTTGTCTTCAGTGAAGTTTATTCAGTTCCCTTGTTCCTGGAAACATGAACCTGGCCTTTGTGTGTGGATATCAAAGATTTCCCCTGTGTTCTGTCATTTGGTCTCAGTTAAAGTCAGGACAGGTCTGCAGTCACTCTCTAAACAGAGGAGTTTTAAAATGGAATCAACTGTTACTTGTGTAAATATGTTTTTATATCTGTATTTAAAGATGCAAGGGGCCTGGTGAAGATGGTCTCTAATGAAATTCTTGAATTTCATCTCATTTCATAAACACAGTAAGCGTGATATTAACCAAATGTATCAAATGGATTTGGTCTGTCTTGTTGATCACTGGACATGCCGGTATCCAGAAATTCCAGGTAACTATGAAAGGAGCATAGCATTTTGCCCTCCTGTGATTTCAGAGGGAATGCGGAGTCTTTGCTGTAGCCTGACAGCAGTGCAGAGCTCCCTGATGCAGGTGTGTGTGTGTGCTGCATGCGTGTGTGTGTGCTGCATGCGTGTGTGTGTGTGTGTGTGTGTGTGTGTGTGTGTGTGTGTGTGTGTGTGTGTGTGTGTGTGTGTGTGTGTGTGTGTGTCTGTCTGTGTGTTAGCGAATCCCTGTCTAGCAGAGGGTCGTCTGCGGGTCAGAACTGCACTCAGCGTAACTCATGTCTAGGACACAGCAGGGGCACCATTTTCACAAAACGAATTTTAATTCCAGCTGCTGCACTGATCTCCAAAAATACCCACACACCTCCAAGCTGGCCCGCAAACTGCACCAAAAACAGGCTCTGTGATCTGAGTCAGGGCTGTTCTGGGGCTGGTCTTTCCAGTACTGGTGCGCTTTACATATTTCAGATAAAGGGTGTGTGTCATCCAAAAGGAGAGCGATCTGAGATCAAAAGCAGAAAGCGGAGCAGGATGGGGAGACTAGCACCCTGTGAGGGGGCTAGAGTGGAGGCGACTGTATAACTGTCAGTGAAAAGGATAAATCAAGCTTCATCAAGGGGATTTATGAAGAGTAAACTGCCAAAAGTTTTCCCTTTTAAAGCATTCCAACAGCATATTTCACCAAACTCCTGGCCAGATGCAAACGCAACCAGACTCAATGTAGTGCTGCTTCATCATGTCACATTATTTATCCAATATATCTACAGAATCACACAAACTGGGGTCCTTGAAGCCTTGCTCTTAACATTGTCCATGATGCCCTTTGCACTTCAGTGTTATCCAGCCAATTCATTAGATCTTGTTTGGCATAATCTGTTTTTGTATATCTTTGGTATTTTTATAGTTCGTACTCAAACACTGCACTCCTCTCTTTCCTGAGGTTTTGAGTTTAGGAATAGCACTGTGCAAATGACACTCATTAATATTTGTAGTCCGTAACTTATCACGTTTAGCAAGTGCAGCATGCAGAGAGCTGTGGATATTGTCTACATTTTTGCTGCCTTGATTTTAGATGATGTGTTGCTTGTAATACATGTTACTGCTGCTTGAGAAGGCCCTGCCCTTTCCCTTACACGTGATTGGTTGTGTGGAGTCGTTGCGCTGAGGACAGTGTCAGTGATGTGTTCAGAGCCCAGCGTTCAGGCGGAGGTGAGGACGGCGGTCCCTGGTGCTCGGGATAGTCGCCCCTCATGCCGCCCCAGTGTCCCGGCATGCATCCTGTGTGTCTCAGTACACACAGTCACCCTCCTCTCCGTTCACCCACGCGGTCGCTCCCCGCAGCTCGGATGGCATGGATTAGCCTGCTTGTCCGGCCGTGTGGCGTGAGAGAGGTGTAATCAGCTGTGCTGTGCTCACCCTGCGGGCCCCCAGCGCGGTGCAGAGGAGGGGAGAGGCCCTCGGACCGGCGGGACCGGGACGGCCCCACTGCAGGGCCACGCTTCCATCCCAGCATGCTCTGCTACCGTCTGTGAGAGTGTGGGCGGGGAAAGGGGGATCTGTACGCGTCAAAGGATAAAAACATCATATGTTTATAGTAGTATTACTGCTGTAGTCGTTATTAATATTATTACTAAACATTAATAGATTATTGTTGATAATAATAAGTAGCATGATTTATTAATGTTTAATAATAATATGAATGATTTGTAATATATCAGGGCTGGTGACTGAGAAGAGCATTAGGTGGATCTGTAGTTAAATGATTGAGAATGAAGGACACTCGAGTGTCTGCCTGGCATGGTCACAGTCTGTTGGTCTGAAATCATCTTTCCAGCCATGTTTAAAGTGCCAGCTAACCGCAACACAGTGAGGCACTCCCCATCAGCCATTGCAATGCAGAAACATGACAATAAAGCACTAAAGCATGAAACTTTCCCCCCTGAGAAGTGACTCTAATGTTTGGCAAGTGAAGGTGGAGGGCTTTTTGGTGACTGCGGTGGTGTGCTCCCATGCCTGTGATAAGCTGGGTCTCGCTCTGGTTTATGTACGTGGATTTTCTGAAGCAGATCTAACTGTTTCTGAGTGCTCTGCTACTCTGGAGCTGTCTCTGTACTTCCAGCTAAACTCCCCCCCATCCTCTGAGCTCAGACTCGATTTAGACTGTTTTATCCACTAAATCAAAGCTTATTCTACAAGGCAATATTGTGGGATATCAATATCTTTTATATTTATTTTTATTTGTTTTTCTATGCTGACTGGAAGACTTAAATAGCTGTAACTCTTTTTACACCAAACCTACTAGTGATGCCCTTCACAACTGGGCATAAAAAATGGTTATGCATTCACAAACTATTCCACAGCCTAAGGAGAAGGTGAACTCCACAGACTGATGTGCTTGCATGGACTGAATCCTCTGAACCTAGAATGGAAGAAGAATGGATCAAAATGAAAAAGAATTAAACACCCAAATTAAAAAAGAAAAAAAGACTGCACAGATTAAGTAAAAAGATCTCATTTACTGATGACTCATCCCGTTCCACTTTGACTACATGAGAAAAGCTCTTCCTAACTAGATATAACAATGTGCCTCTTACTCACTTTTTTCTCTCAACTTATCCAAGTTAGCTGATTACCTATTGTTGTTAATTAGCTAAGTTTTTGAAAAGTTTATTAGGGATCAAACTCCTTTTACTTTTGGTGAAACCTGTCTTCAACCCACACCAAACCACATGTTGGAGAGGACTGTTGGGGAATGACTTCACTTCAAATGTGTGCCAATCATGATGAAGTCTCCTACCGAAGCAGGGAGGAGCTGGGTGCAGCCCTTGCATTCCGTGTGGTGCAAACCGGTGTTTGAAGAATGAGTAATACTTGAAGGAAACACCTTTGAGGAACAGAAAAAAAGACAAGAACTGAAATAAAACAAGAACCGGCAGAAAGATGGGGTCATGTTCCTTGCATCAACAGGACAAAGGCCTCTCATGCACCTCATTTCACTTCTGGGAAAAAGTCTAAAATATGCACAGAGTTTTAGTTTTTACCTGGATGTGTGTGTATTAATGAGCTTAGCAGAAAAATCAAATCCGCATGGTTTTCCCAGTGTTCTCACTCTTGGTCTGAGAGACACAATTCACCCATTTTCCATTAGAAAATAGTTTTATTTTCTTTTAATTAGCTAAATGTCATCCACCAGCATCAAATGTGTACATGCACACCAATTATGCAGGCTAACCCATTATTGTGGTCACTGTAATATGTGCAAGGGTGCCACTAGAAATTTTGGGCCCTATGAAAGAATATAATATTGGGCCCCCAAACCTATAATAATAATAATAATAATAATAATAATGTTCTATGAGGGCCCCCTGTCAGTGCTGGGCCCTTGGAATCGTCCTAACTTTCCCCCCCTTACAGCGCCCCTGAATATGTGAATATAAATATAGATGTGAAATATTTTGCTTGTTATGATGCCAGTAGGCCAAAGATAAGAGGACTTGATCTTTAAGTGTACTGAGGGCCTGGGAGTCTGGTGCCATTAGGGTTGTGCATGCTATTATAAGCCTGCTGGGATTTCGGACCACTGCTATGGGGAAAGTACTGTCCTGTTAGTGACGTCGTAGCCTTGCTTACCTAACATTGAGACTCCAGCTGTATAGTAAACGCCAACAAATGACTGGTAAACTAAGTTAGAGCTGTAGTAACGCCTGCAATCTTTCTTGAAGCTGACCTAACTGCTCTAAAATTGTCCAACAGGTGGCGCTTTTTCACACTACAGCAAAGGTCATCCCACTTGGGGGCAGTCAGAGTGGATTCCTTATTAAACTTTGGGAATTAATAAAAGAACTGTGGAGGACAAATCATAGGGTGGCCGAAATGCCTGCACTTGTAATGGATGATGCAAACTAGAGGTGGGGTTTCACAGCATTAATGGATTGTATTCTGTATATGACGCAAAGGAAAAAGAAGAAAAGCACTGCCATGAACACAAACTACCACCTGCAATGAATTATTGCTGAATTGTGATACTCAATAACACACTAACAAACTAGGAGCTCAAAGTAAAAGATCAGAAGCAAACAAAGGATGCTGGACTGGTGTAACAAAGATGCAACAAGTATACTTTAATGCAATAAGTACACTAGAAAGTATCAGAGTATTAAATGGCTATTTTAAGCTAACTCGCTGACTGCATTAAGACACACATTGCAGATATTCAGTTGGACTCATTTATGCAATTTTAAATCTAATTCCTTAATTCTTAGCAATACGGTATGCTACCACATCCATCCCTTAGTCCTCTCATAAGTCTTAAATTCCATATCTATTAAAAATCATTTTTATTTCACCAATCTACATTATAATTTAATTTGGTGGTCCCTTAGATAATTGTTTTTTCAGCTCTAACAAAGACTCCTTCAGAAATCTGCAGCTTGAGAGATCTCTCTGCTGAGGTAAATGAAAACTGCTTCAGCAGGTCGCTGGAGGCTGTTGAAAAATTAATGCTGATACATAATCTGTCCATGAAACGACTTCATCTCCCTGCTATCAATTCACAATCTTTAATCAAGTCTCCCAAACGTGCTTGCACACACACACACACACACACACACACACACACACACACACACACAAACACATGCTTACAAACCCTTTGCCATATACTTGAGGGTTCTGGAGTCCTTGTCTCCCTTGGAGACGAGGACGAAGCTCTGATTAGGTTAGCTGAACTCGCTGCGTTCACTTTTTCACAGCTTGAGGCCGACAGTCCTGCTGCCACACAGTCTGACAGTGTTAAAAATGCATGGAGTGGCAGTAGGCAGGCTGGGAGGAGGGGCGGGGGGGGAGACGATCCGCACGCTCAGACAGGATGAGAGACGGGTCTGTGTGCGGCAGCGCAGCGTCTGCGCCCGCCTCCCTGCAACCCTGCAGCCTCACTCTGATCCGCGCCGCGCTGCAGGGAAGCTCTGAGGCGGCCGCTCCAACTTGGCAGGTTCTTCTTTTCACTGTCGCTCTGTTGTTTCAGGAACTCACATGCTATTAAAAGCCTGCTTTTCCTCCATGCCTGAGGGGTGTTGGGGACCTGACTGCATTTTGCAGCCGGATAGTGGCAGTGTGGTGTAGTGGTAAGGAACAGGGCGTGTAACCCGAAAGGTTGCTGGTTCGATTCCATACTGGGGCACTGCTGTTGTAGTCTCAGGCTAGGTATTTAACCCACAATTGCCTCAGTAAATATACGGCTGTATAAATGGATTACATGTAAGAAGTGTGACCTTTGTAACTTGCTCTGAATAACAGCGTCTGATAAATGACAGTGTAATGTGATGTGAAGGTCCGGTGACTCGGGACTGTGGCAGAAGACAGCGATGCCGCCAGTGTGTTTGTGACGGCAGCTTCCTCCTCGCTGTGGAGGCGGAGACAGGAGGTGAAGGGGCGGGGTTATGTGTGACACGCGCAGGGGAGCGGCTCGGGAGCACGCTCAAACGCCCACGCCGAGCTCCTCTCACGTTCTCACTGTGATTACCTCAGGGATCCCACAATTCAATGCATAACAAAACAGAGGCCCGTACAGGAGTGCAGCAGATATTAACACCTTCCACACCCGGAGCCCAGCGATTCTCACCCCCCCGATCAGGTACGCAGAAGCACCACTCAGCGTTCCTCATGTAATGGAGGCACAGAGAGGTTAAACTTTAGATAAATATTTCAGGTCTGGTAAATGGATGGGTGGAATATTTCATTATCTTGCAGTAAGTCATGTGTGGAGATAATTTCACTGATATATCTGCCAGTTGATGTCGACTCACATTAGTCCCTTAGAGAGGAGAATTAAAATGAGCTGGACTGCTGCACTGTAAAACTGACTGAAGAGAATATTTACCTAATGAAAATTCTATTTGTTAAATACTATATATGAACCATAACCATTCTCATCAGTCTTGAACAAATCTACAGGTCCACAGATGCTGGCTGACTGAGACACCACAGCACAGAGAGAGAAGAGTTCATGCCTCTAACCAATGTTAAACTTTCTGTGATATCACTGTGCACCTGTCTGGCCCTGGCCCTTTCTCTAGAGGGATGGAGAAAGGTAAGCTTTGTGGAGAGAGAAACCGTATGACAGTTCAAGGCTGGCTTGATGTTAAGTAGCTTTTTTTCTTTCTCTTTTCTCTCTTTATTCTGAAGGCTGCGGCAGCTCTGTTGTTCCATATAGGCCAGTATTAGCAATGCCCCGAAAATGCCGTGCCTTTTCCAGACAGCAGTTCGTAGAAAACTATTTATTTCAATGTCACACGTAAAAAGTAAAAAAGAGAAAATAACAACGCTGTAAAGAAAGCAGCGTCTATGTTAGCACAGCAAGCTATTTTCAGTAAAGGAGAAAACAACCCTGAAAGACCCATATTTCCATTATCTTGCATAACAGAATCAGAGAAAGATGCGAAGAGGATAAGTATTAATCCTCCCCTCTGGCAGTGCACAGTTTGGCTGCTGCAGCAGGAGTAAACAGACAGCCCAGGCTGGGAGGGCCCCGACCACTCTGCTGACCGAACGGGCAGATGCCTGTCCATCGCTCAGGGGACACGTTTGTGGACGTGTACCGGCCATTGTACCGGCTCTGTGAGGGCTCCTGAACCACCCTTAGCAGTCATGTGGCCTCTTTGCCACCATAATTTAGACTGATATGTACTAAAGTTGTATGCAGCATGTTGCACAAAAATCTGAATGGGTCCACATTGTGGTGCAATGGGTCTGTGAGGCGCAATGTGTCAGTTTTGTGCTTGAAGATCATGTTTTTTTGTTCTTGGCTGAAAGCCATTTTATTAACACCTCGGGGAGGACTAGTGTTTTTCGCTTGCAGAATACAGTCCTGTTAAAGTCTGAGAAACTCCATCTCTCTCTTGCTCTCTCTTGTTTTGCTTTCACAAGCTCAGCCCTCAATTATGAGAAAAAGGTGCAGCTGACTTACAGACTGCGGAAGGCTCAGAAGAAACTTCTGTTCAGTCTGTTCAACCCAATTAACCACCCCTTTCCAGGCAGAAATCAAAACCTGCTCTGCCTGATGACAGACACAACGTTACTCTCAGAGGGAAAGAAAAGACATGCAACCTTCTCAGCGGCTCTGTCTGCCTGCATCTCCACAGGAAACTGCCGTACATCCTCCTGTTTATTTTCAGTCACAGAGTTCGTATAAAAAGCCTGGCTGAGCCTTTGACTTGTGGTTTAATCTCCTGCAAGATCCAGAGCTTCACCAGCACAAGCTCCGGGTATATAGGAACAGAATGTGTCTGTGTTTTGCTCCCCCTGTTGTATCGGGGTGCGCAGTGAGGCCTGGCTCCCGGGCAGAGGTGCTCCCGGGCAGAGGCGCTCCCGGGGCCCGGGGGTTACCCTCACAGGGTGGGGCTGAGCATGGTCAGTGTTATCCCTGCGTGTCAGCACGGGATGATGAGAGAGAGTGTTAGGGTTCAGAATACCGTTTAGATAAACTCTGCATCTCCCTCTTCTTTTATTCATTTCCATGCAGTATTAATGGAGAGCTCTCTCTCTCTCTCTCTCTCTCTCTCTCTCTCTCTCTCTCTCTCTCTCTCTCTCTCTCTCTCTCTCTCGGCTCGGCCGGGCTGTCAGCTCACAGTCTGCTGCTCAGTGCGGGGGGCACCATGACCGTGCAGCCGTCACTACAGATCGCTGTAAAAAATTCAGCAATTAGCCATCGGATGGTGCTGTGCACCTTAGATAAAGTCGGGCACAGGAAGAAAAATCCCGCAGACAAACGGGAGGGAATGTCATGGGAATGGTTAAGGGTGTGTTAGATTCCTTACTCCCTGCCTCTGATTAGCGAGGCTCTGTGTTGGATTCTTTACTCCCTGCCTCTGATTAGGTATGGTGTAGTGAAGAATGTGAAGGAATCACCGCATGCATCCTTGTTGTCAAGCTTTGCCCTGTTGAAAAACCCAGACGTGATCATACAGGCTGGGCAGATGGCGTGGTGCTTGGTTTGTTATATAAGAGCAAAGCAAGATTTTTATGATTTATTGATGTATTGATTTTATGACACTGTTGGCATATATACCTGTTGACTTTTTTTCTCTCTGCAATGCTGTGAATGATCCTTCAGAATGCTGCTTCCTTCCACATATAAGGCAGAGCTGTGAGAATTCATGAAAATATGAAAATATGACCTGCGTAACACGGGAAACTTTAGAATCTTTAGGGTGAGGTCCCGGTGAGGGAGGCACTGGTGAGCCGTCGCTCTGCATAATGGACAGGTCACTTCACACCTGCACAACGAATCATTCTAACTGTCCTTAGGATTCATTGCCTTAGAACTGCCAGTCTGAGGCAGCGTCTGCAGCCACACCTGTTAAAAACAGCCATTCTAATGACCTGAGTCCGCAGCGCTTGTGTGTGACAAGAAACCGAGGAGAGTACAGCAGCATGAATTACAACAACACTGACAGCTTTTCCAGTTTTGATAGTTTGACAAATATTTTTAGCTCCACTGTCCTCCAAGACTCACATTAAAGACCAGGATTTAGATTGAAAGCTTTGAATCTGTCTACTTCTACATACTTACACAGACTTTTTTACCTTCCTTTACTACCTTCTAACAGAAGACATTTTTGCTGCATACAGACAGCAGTTATCGCTGTTATTCTATTTCTTTTCATATCCACAGAATGCCTCACTATTATAGAGCCAGCAAATCTGACTAAACCAGACAGCTGAGCTTGATAGGAGAATACATGGGGGGCTTGCTCAGTCTGAAATACAGACACACTATACAACTGTTGACACATACATGATTGGTCTCATAAGGGGCATCCTTCCTGTTGGAACTGGAACCTGGTAGAACTGTAGAGCTCTGGGATCAGGCATAACTACGGAACTCTGGAACCTGGTAGAACTACAGAGCTCTGGGACCAGGCAGAGTGAAGGAGCTGTGGGACCAGGCAGAACTATGGTTCCAGATTCTTCTGCACTTTCTTGCTGTGAGGCCAAATGAGCACACTGTGGAGGTGTACTTCTATACAACAGACCCTAATGAAGCTGCGGCTGACTAACAGGAACTGGGGTCGTGGGTGGAGTTCTCATGCCCGCAACCCGGCACAGCAAATCAGGTCAAAGGAGGGGTACAAAACATCCCCAGAAAAGTTGGTGGACAACATGTCAGTACAAATCCTAAACGAAAATAGCCATCTGCTCTTATGTTGGTTAAAGTACTGAGTATTTCATCTTCTTTCTTTATCATCTTATTAGTCAGCTAAAACATGTGCTCTTGGCTTCCTAGAATTTTCACATAATTGCTTTCTTGAAAGCTTTCTATTACTTGCTGAAGATGGCAACAGTAGCCAAGCGACACTGGATACAGCTGCCTCTGCAGGGGATCAGTATCACCACATTACTCACCGCAAAACCTGGACAAGCAGGCCTGGGCAGTGTTCACTAAGTATCGGCCACAGTGAATTTTCTATCAAACAATTATTTTACGGCTATTTTATGAGCCCCTGTGAATTTTGGGTACTGGCTAGTTAACTCTAAGTACAACATTACTAATTACAAGATTACTGATGGCTAGCCTGAAAGTTCATCAGCTTACTAAAAACCAGCTTAGCTTGCCTGTAACTGCACACAGGAACACTAGAGTGTTTTCATACATAGGGGGTCCAAAATGTGATAACAGGGAAAGAAAAAAAGACCTTGTGTGCAAAGGGACAAAGCTGTTTGGTGAAACACTTACAGGACATTAAATTACAAAATAGTGCATTTTAGTTTTCATAATGTTAAATATAATGTGTAAATGAATGCATAATGACAAAATACACATTATGTGTGACCTGGTTTCTTCTGACCCATTCATTTTCATAGCCTGTTTAAAGCTGTGGACTGAGCTTTTGAATCTTTAATGGTAGGCTACCAAAAGTTGGTAGTCTGTGATAAGCCTTTCTCTCTGCTGATACCACTCCAAGTTAAAATACTGATCTCTTCTTTCCTCCACACACAGGGCTGTATGCCTGCCTTTTGGGTAGAAGAACCAGTGTTAGCGAGCTCAAAAATGTAGACAAACAGTGAAAAAATAGTAGCACATATGGGTAGCGTTATAAACATTTTTACAGCCATCATATTTCCTTGTGACAGAAAGTCTTTCCCGATAGCGTCTGGCCTGTCTCTTAGCAATAAAGGCAAAATATTTGGCAATAATGTAAAAATGATACATTTTAGACCATTTTGCATTGAAGGAGAGTGGATTAGATGTAGATTCATTCTCATATCAAAAGTGAGGGCACACAGGGTTTTTAAAATGGCTTTTGGCTGGTTTGGCATCATTCTTTGCTCCCAGTCATACAATACTAGAAATGAGAGATGAAAATTTCCCTTTGTTTGTTTATGTCCAGACTATTCATCCACAACAGTCTGGACATGTTGATGTCTCTGAAAAAGATATTCTCACCAACCCGACCCTCAAAGATAATCTTAACCCATTTGCAACTCATTTATGCCTGACTTTACATCCATAAACATAACCCCAAGATCCAGCCATAAGGCCATTCTCAAAAATACTCTAAAACCAAAAGTCTAGCCATAACTGCATAGTGAAATAACAGATTGCAGAAGGGGTTAACAAATGTTAGCTGAATGTTAGCTGAATCCAAGAGGGAGCACGGTTTAAGAAAGTATGTCAGTTATGCAGCCAACCAGAGTAGAACTGATTTAATCTTCTTTTATGTCTCCTTTTTTGTTTGAAGTGAGACTGCAGGCATACGCATTGGATATCAAATAGTGTAGACCAGGTAAGACAGGTTATTGTAACCACAGGAACATGAATAAAGAGAAAACTCTTTTAGAATAAAGCTGGAATTAACTGGCAGGAAATTTGCTGATGTGTTGTAAAATTATAATGGCAGGTATAAACATTTAAATCCCCAAGTCTATCTGTTTCATTAGCATACATTATGGATTATGTAGCCAGGCAATAATTAACTGAATAATTAATTGACTTTATGTATGAACTTGATGATTCATAATTAAAAGAATGCAGTGAATACCTAGCAATGTAACTCGCAATGACAGGACAAATCCCTGATAAAAACATCAGGCGTGCTGTTCTCAGTGTGCTAGTCTGGCTTTTTAAATAGGGGATCATACAGAGAAAAAAGAGCAAGAAAAGAGAATCATTTGCCTGCAAGCTGATGTTGTTTGCTTTTTGCGAGATTTTGTGTCAGCGCCACAGCCCGAGGGCATTGGCATCACCATTCAGCGGATGACAGGTCAACGCAGCGTTGATCTTTCAGTCATTCTTATGATCTGCTTACTCTGAGGTTTAGGCCTTTACAGACAGAGATAAACTCATCTGACACATTCTTCAGTGAGTTAAATCAGAGGAAGCGGAGTGGTTATGGAGACAGCAGTGAGTAAAACACACTCTGATCTTATTTTATTTATTTATTTATTTTTTTCCTTTTCCATTTTCTCCCCAATTTGGAATGGCCAATTTCCCGAATTTGGAATTCCCAATTAGTCATCGATGTTCAGTCCCATTGCACAACCCCCACTGTCAATCCGGGAGAGCGTGGACAAGCACGTGCCCTCCTCCGAGACACATGATGTCAGCCGCTGCTTCTTTTCTCTCTGCGGTCCACAAGCCAAGCTAGCACAGAGATGAGTCGGAGGAAGACATTTCATATGCAGCTTTTGGCACGTGGACCACAGGCGCCTGATTGACCAGCAGGGGTCACTGTTGCTAATGGGACCGAAGCCCCTGCCGACGTACCCACCCCTATCCCCGGCGGAACGAAGCCAATGTGCTCCGCCTGTGAGCTCCCGGTCACTGTCGGCTAGTGACATGGCCGGGATCAAACCCGGGCCGTAGTGCTCAGTCTACACTCGGAACGAGTGCTTTTACCGACTGAGCCACTCGGGAGCCCCACACTCTGATCTTATGATTCATATGTGAATGAAAAGCTCCAGAGGTGAGAGGCGTTGACTCACCTGCACCCGAAAGACCCCAGGCTGTTTTTAAATCGCTCCACAAAAACTCTCTGTGAAGAAAATGTGTTTTTAATACACACTGCGCTAACTACCCCTGAGATCAAAAATACCCGCCATTATGTGGGGCATCTTACTGGTCTTCCTTTCAAGTGGGATGGGATATAATGTGGCTCTTTCTTGTTATTGTTGGGCACTATGAGTGCAGTGGTGATTTGCACACTGGCGTTACTCTTCTGAGTTATTGTTTGGTCTGATGTCAGCTATGTGATCAGGGTAGTGTTGTAGATAATGAATAAGCTTTATGAACAAATTATTATGACACAGGTGCCTTGTGCTGAAGTATAATTTACAATGCGTGTTAACCATGTTGCTCACAGTTATGAGTCTGTGTTCTTATTTTTATTGTTGTTCATGTGATTTTATTTTTAATGTATCTTTCCATGATGATCCTTTAAGTTGCTTTGGATCTACCAGACACATAAAAAACAACGTGAATAACTGCAGCCACATCTGCTTCAGTAACAATGAGTCTTTGGCACAAATTATAATTCCTAAGATGCTCCCTCAAAGGCTTTGGCCATTCGGTTTTCCAGGATGGGTTTCCACTTTGGTAATGATTCAGTGTAATTTCTGAGCTAATTGGCTCATTAAACTTACCTCCTTCTGGACTCAGGTGCTTCCTCGGATCTGTTTGCCCAGGAAACAGGGGCCCACTGTGAGTCCTGTCAGTGTTCCTCCGGGAGTCTCTGTAATTACCTGCCATGCTGTTGCGTTCAGGCTGTGAGTGTTAACTCTGCAACACGATGCAGCTGCGCAACGGGGCCTGCAGGGTGTGGGATTATGAAATGGTGCATTAATAACATCACACCCCGGGTCTCCATCCTCCCGCAGCGGAGAGGCACCGTGGCCGCTCAGGTCTCCCCTCCTCCCGCGGAGCCCGAAGGGCGGGCGGCCTGTTTCAGAGCTCCCCGCTGCGTTCCTGAGCTGCGCCTGCAAGCCCCCATCGCTGCTCTGGAAGTCACCCTGAATGAGCGTTTCAGTAAATATGCAGCCAAGCATCTTATCGCAAAAGCCCAGCGGTAACAGCAGAATTTGAATAGCTTGTTATCTACTGTACTGCTTAGTTACAGTTTATCTTTATCTTATGAATTGTATGCTTATCACAATTCATTCATTATATGTCTCATTGTATTTATTTATTGGGGAAATTCCTGCTTCATCTCCTGTCTTAATTAGTGTTTTATATGATCTTTGTGCGTGTGTCTATATGGATGCAATTTTCAAGTCTTTTAGATTTTTTCTGCATGTTTTGACATCTGTTGTGTGTATGTTGATGGAATAACTCAGTCACTCTGATGAAGGCAGTAGGTGAAAGGTTCTGTGATTTCACAGTGAAATGATCATCCATTAATTTAATAGAAAAGAGAAGGGGAGACTTCCTCCTGAGTGTTTCCTGTTGGTCTGCACCTTATTGAATTTCTTTCTCAGGCTCTCGGACCTGGTGGTGTGTGGGCAGGGGCCCTGGGGGTGAGCTCCGTCCTAACGCTGAGGCTGCCTCAGCTCTGTGGAGCCGGTGCTCCAAGCCTGCAGGCGACAGTGAGGCCGTGATGAGCAGCAGTAGTATGGGGGAGTGGTTCAGGAGCAGGTCTGTAACCATGTGGCTGCTGGTTCAGTTCCCAGGTGGGTCTGACTGCTGCTGCTGCACCCTTAATCAAGGGACTCAATCTACTTTACAGGTGTAAACATCCAGCTGTTTAGATGGATGATGTGTGAACTGTATAAGTCCATCTGCATAAGAGCGGCTGATAATAAAATGTGATGAGATGGCTCTATAGCTCAAAGCTATAGGTGGAAAGCAGTATAGAAAGAGATACAGTATCTGTGCCTGCCCCAGTGTGTGGTGATTCACACGCTTTTCTGTGGGCCTCGGCTCTCGCTGGCCACGCTCACTGGAGATGTGTACCTAAAGCAGCCTAACAGCTCCTCTTATTCACGGGAATCTCTGCAGGAGAGTTGGTGGAATTTGAAATTACAGGCAATAATAGCAGGAAGATTTCCGGAGGCAGAGATTTAAATATCAAAGTTGGAAGCAGTGCTGTAATGCGGGGGGATGATGGGATTTGGCAGTCCTGAGCTTGCCCTGTGGGTGAGGCGTGACTAACGGCTCTGCTGTCGAGTAACCCGCCAGCCTGCACATCCAGCCTGCACATCCAGCCTGCACACATCCAGCACACATCCGTCCTGCACATCCAGCCTGCACATCCGTCCTGCACATCCAGCCTGCACATGGCCCGCCTGCAGAGGATGCTGAGCACGTCCTGGCAGTTTACAATGCGGGGAGAAGAACAGAACAAATTAGTGGGATTACCTGACCTTTGGCGCATTTCAGTCATTACCTGGACCTTTATCTGTGGAGGAGAGCTTTATGATCTCACAAGCAGTTACGATCTCTTCATAGCATTTCCACAGCCTGTGTGCTGGGCAAATTCTGCTTCAGTCACTGTCACTGCACACACAGACTCTAACACTCATGAATGTGACAGTTTGGTAAGAAAAAGATGCTTCTGTTACATTAGAACAGAAAGGCCCATGGCTGCCATTTTTCCCATCTGACTCTGCCAAACAGTCCCACTGGCTCGCAGACACAGCCATGCAGAGATACTGTCCCAAGCCCTAGAGCAAATCCATACCCTCATTAGCTCAGTCTCAGTTACTCCCTTACAAATCCTCAGTAGAGTTGCGCCATTTACAAATATTCTGGAAACTCTCACCATTCTCACCCCAAACTGCACTCCCCTTCAGTGCCATTTAAGAGTTTTCAAAATCTGTTACTGCCTGTGCTAATCGTACAATATTTCAAATTAAAATGTTAAAGTTAAAACACTTAAGTGGAAATTTTCAAACGTCTTAAAGGAACACCCTGAAGCATGGTAACAAGCTCAGTGTTCACTCTTTCATCCTTACACTGTGACAGAAGGCAGGAGATACAGTCCTTCAATCATCACACTGTGCCTGAACACAGCTGATGAAACCCAGAATTAGAGAATGTTTTGCCACTGACTTTGCTGATGACAGGAAGCAAATTAAGTCAAGAATGACAGGCTTTTACCCACACCTTTGAAGATGGCCAGAAGCCATCATCAGAGCATTTAGTCTTCTTCGCAGCTAGCCAGACTTTTTTATGACAATGCTGTTACGTTCAAAGACCATTTGGAAGACATTCCTTTACATTGTCCTTTAACATTTGGCAGGTGTTTTGATGACATTTTCTAACTTTCTGATAAAATTATCTTCTAAGTCTACCACAACCTACAAATGGTGTGGAACATCAGGAAAACCCATCTAAAACTATATTCACATCTTCATTGTTATGAATGATTCCACACCAACTCTAATTTTTGAGAATGTTTTAGCTGAGATGGCAGTTTGGATGCCATAATTATGCAGTGATTAACATGAGACAGGGACCATTTATTTAACCACTTTACTTAAAATTCAAAACTCACATTTGCACTGATTGCCTTTTAATAACGAAAACAAATAACATTTTGTGAAATTAAACCTGTTGCACTGTTTTGAAATGCTTCTGCAAATATTGGCATATTTCTTTCCTCAATATTGAGTTTTAATCATTAATGAAAACACTAAGCGTAACTGCATTGGAGAAGCTTTGCTTTCAGGCGTCATTATCCTAGGATATACCCATATAGTTTAATGGAGAGAATGGCCAGAGGGAGGTGTTGTCAGACAGCGTACAGAGCAGCATTGTTTCGTGTTTGTGTGAAACTCTCTTCAGAGGTCAGCGAAGAAGCCATAGCTTGAGACATCATCCCTGACGTTTCGAAACAATCCTCTCGCCTCTCTGAGCATTTCAATGTCAGCAACAGCTCCTTCAGCTACAGAAATGTAAAGCAATCCATGGGCCCATTAAGTTCTGTAAGCCCTGCTGGCAGGGCAGTGATAACCCTCTCACACTGCAGGGGTCCAAACCCGGCCACTGACCCCGGCGCCATGTAGCTCTGCGTTCTGTACCCTGTGACTAAAACACAGTGTCCAGGAGGAAAAACAGGAGGAGTCTTAGCTGCTGTCCCGTTCCACAGTGCATACCCACACCCACTCTCTCTCAGCCTGTTCCACACCCACACCCACTCTCTCTCAGCCTGTTCCACACCCACACCCACTCTCTCTCAGCCTGTTCCACACCCACTCTCTCTCAGCCTGTTCCACACCCACACCCACTCTCTCTCAGCCTGTTCCACACCCACACCCACTCTCTCTCAGCCTGTTCCACACCCACTCTCTCTCAGCCTGTTCCACACCCACTCTCTCTCAGCCTGTTCCACACCCACACAGCCACTGCCACTGTCTCTTCCCTGTCTTCTCTTCTATCCTCCTTTCCTTTCCTCTCTTGTTTTCTACCCTCACTGTTTGTGTTTTCTCAGAACTCCCCAGCATTTTGTTCTAGTTTAGTGTTTACAGCGGAGGTTCAACAGCAGTTTTCTGGGTTTCACAGAGTCAGAGAGAAAAGTCTGTTTGTGATTCTGACTTTGATGGAATCATGGCAATTAGCAGGGAGAGGAAGATGTGTGCACCACAGTAAAGGTATGAGTTAGTCATACTGTAGCTTAACAAGGAAAAGAAACCCTGACAAAAGAAAAGAGAAATGAAAGCACACCCTTCAGGTACAGGGAGATGCATCGTAGCGGACGTGGTCGCCCATGCAGACACACAGAAGCGCTGGAAGCAGCAGACTGCCTCTGGAGGGAACGTTAAATGCAATCAGAGGATCCCTGTGCCACACACGAGAGCGCTGGAATGACAGCAGGGCAGATGCTGCCTCTGGTAACAGGGTGAACCGCCCTCACAGCCCTGTTTATGCAGCTCGACCTCTCTGAAATTATAAACAGCTGAAACTGCTGAGTGTTATGGGGGTTATAGGGCTATTTTGGTGTCAGGGTCATCCCTTTATCAGTATGCCTCCTCTGTCTCTGGATTTAATGGGAACATGAGGGCCCGTGGGGACGAGGCGTCTGATACACAGTAATGTGTGCCCGAGGATGGGAGGAACGCTGGTAATGACTGTGTGACTACACTCCCAATTTACATCTAAATTTACATCCCGTGTAGCGATAGCAACTGTGAAGGCAAGAGCAAGAGACAAGTCATTTCAGCAGATCTGTATGCAAAGCACCTGATCTGGGATCTGTGAAAAAAATAACAGCCAGGTTGTGTGTGGTTTGATGGACCAGCAATTTATAAATTGGCCTTGAAAGAAGGTTCTATTTGCCATGCGTATGGTTTTTCCAAGTAAGCCCTATCCCCTGGGTTCAATTTCAGTTTCAATTTTTCAAGCTCCATACGGATGTACTGCCTAAACGATAATTGCAGTTGTGCATATGGTATTTTTCAGAGGAAAGCAAAGGGGTTTTGTGCAGAATCCCCTCTCCTCATGGCAGTTACCCTTCGGCTCATTCTCAGGAAAAGAGAGCCCAAACACAGTCCCAGTGTAATTATTGGGAGAAATAATTGTATATTTGTTTTTTTTCTATTCCTCTGAAACTGGCCAAAATCATTCTGAGGGCTGCTGATTTGACAGATCGTTTATACTGAGTTAATGACTGACAGTTGCCAACTGAAAATGATCTGCTGTATGAACTGAAAATCAAAAGCTGTGAGTATAACCATTCACTGCATGTTCCTGTGACCTGTCTCTGATACATTTTGCAACTGAGAAAGAATACATGCAATCCAAAAAGAATTCCAAGGGGACTGAAATCATTAGAATGAATTAATTTGGTTGTTTCATAACTTATTAATTTAATAGCAGTTCAGTTTGCTGGCACAAAGACCTTTTATTTTACATTTTCTCCCTTTTCACCCAAACTTTTTCACTCAGTTACACATTTAGGCTCATCGCCATAGCAATGGCAACTGCTGCACCCCCTGCAGAGTGTGGGGCAAGACACAGACAAACCTCCAATGCACACACACACTGAGACCATCTCCCACACTGACACACACACTGAGACCATCTCCCACACCATCACACACTGAGACCATCTCCCACACTGACACACACACTGAGACCATCTCCCACACCATCACACACTGAGACCATCTCCCACACTGACACACACTGAGACCATCTCCCACACCATCACACACTGAGACCATCTCCCACACTGATACACACACACACTGAGACCATCTCCCACACTGACACACACTGAGACCATCTCCCACACTGACACACACACACTGAGACCATCTCCAACAGTGACACACACACTGAGACCATCTCCCACACTGACACACACTGAGACCATCTCCCACACTGACACACACACACTGAGACCATCTCCCACACCATCACACACTGAGACCATCTCCCACACTGACACACACACTGAGACCATCTCCCACACTGACACACACACTGAGACCATCTCCCACACCATCACACACTGAGACCATCTCCCACACTGACACACACTGAGACCATCTCCCACACCATCACACACTGAGACCATCTCCCACACTGACACACACACTGAGACCATCTCCTACACCATCACACACTGAGACCATCTCCCACACTGACACACACAGAGACCATCTCCTACAGCATCACACACTGAGACCATCTCCCACACTGACACACACACTGAGACCATCTCCCACACTGACACACACTGAGACCATCTCCCACACCATCACACACTGAGACCATCTCCCACACTGACACACACTGAGACCATCTCCCACACCATCACACACTGAGACCATCTCCCACACTGACACACACACTGAGACCATCTCCCACACCATCACACACTGAGACCATCTCCCACACTGACACACACTGAGACCATCTCCCATACTGACACACACTGAGACCATCTCCCATACTGACACACACTGAGACCATCCCCCACACTGACACACACTGAGACCATCTCCCACACTGACACACACACAGACATACACTGAGTCATCCTCATGGCAACATCTAGGCAACTCACAGATGCCCAATGAAATCCCAGGCTGTTGAGAGCAGGGTGACACGGTGATCGTGACTGACCTGCCCTGACCTATTCCCGGCAGAATGCAGATCATTTGTATTCCACTGCTGCGGGCTCTTGGTCATTATCAGCAGATAACATTGCCTCTTTTGAACCCGGGCTGTAGGGCTCAGCCTGTATAAAGAGGCTTTTTTTAACATAACGAGAGTATTCCTCAGGGCCAGTAACTCATGCATAGATCCTCCCGGAGAACTGAACCTCCACAGATGTCCAGAAGAAAGAGACAGACAAACAGGAAAGGGATGCTGGAGCTGTTTTTGATGGAAAGTCTTTTATGGAGAGGCTCCATGGAGACTAGGGTGGTGAACTCATTGTTGATAAGCTAGCTTGCCCTCAGCACAGCAAAGCTTCTCGTTTCTCGCTGAATCCTGCACAATTCTGGCCTCACAGGCTTATGGAGCTCCACTGGCACTGAGGCTGTTTCCCCAGACAGCCTAGCAGGTGTGCATATGTTACTCACTGAAGAGATGATAAAACTGCCATGCCAAAGCATTACGTTTTCAGCTACGTGCTATGCTGCCCTTTACCATTGTTACCCTCATTTGGTCCATATACATTTCATTTCATGTGGACCCCTTTCCTAAAAGAGTACAGTCTGGTCACCCTCATGATGAGAGCCCTTCAGTATTAGATATGCATACAGCATGGCAGTACATGCCAATAAAGTTGAAATGGAGGTCAGAGCTGAGTAATGATTCAGGTGTCAACATCTCAATACATTAACTGTAGGCTGGATCTTAAGTTGCTCCAGAGAAACTCCATATGCATCTGCCCATGCGCAAGAAAGCACATTTTCTCATCCTCTAAAGCCATCTTCTGAAAGAAGGCAATGGAAATGAACAGTCAGTAAAGGAATGATGACAGGGATACCTGCAGCTGGAGAAGACTGGAGTGGGTTGGGCTTCTTCCTGCTGGAGTAGGAACTCCGCTGTGATTCTCCAGTGGAAACATGGGCTGGAGTGATCTCAGGGAGGATGGACCATGTGACAGGATGTGATGTCTGTGTGCAGCTGATTGGACAGTAATCCTGCTGTGACGAGCACGATATAAATACTGTGGGCTCAGATGCCATGGGGGGGATGGGGCTGGTGGGGCTCTCAGGTTCTTCAGCTAAAACAACATTCTTAAATGTTTGTTTTTTATGTTTTAACAGTCAATGGATCTTTAGCCTGCATTGACAGTTTACAAGGCTCTACCCCTAAAACGCAACAGTTAATTAACAGGTAAAATTTCACTGAGTTTCCTAAAAAAATTAAGTGTGATAACCTGTCCACTGAAACTAAAGATTGGCCCTCAAGAAACAGACAGTCTAGGTGTGGCTGTATCAGCGGTGAGGGGTGGGAGGGGGTTGATGAAGGTTTTATGAATTGCTGTATAAATGAATACAATGGTTTTTCATGGTGGCATTGCAGCACAGTGTATATGCCTTTGCTCATCATATTATGGGAAAGTGCAGTCTTCATTTTTTGGCAATTGATTCATGTGATTTGTTTTGAGTTAAAGATCTGATAATTAACAATGTTCGCCTGGTTCATGCTTTCATAAATTCAACACTCCTTTTTGAATCTACTCCTCAGCCTTCACATCCAGTGCTTAAATCCTGTGCCAGTTCTGGGAATCTGCTCAGCTGAGGTTTCTGAATGCATTTAAGCCCTCAGAGTGCAGAGCAGCAGAAATATGCTTTAGCTGGGGATAAAACTGGGAAGAGTCTGTCAGGAATTCTTCTGCAGAATGACCTTTGTTGGAGGAGTAAAATACAGCTGTAATAATCCTGTTTGGTGCAATTTATTAAAAATTTTCCTTAGTAAGCGCACAGAAGTATAAACGTTCTTTAATATGAACAGTGTTGTTTTTCAAAACCAATATGAGCCTATTTATTATTTAACACATTACTTAGTAAAAGGGTCTGCATCTGTAGAACCACACTTTCGTATTCAGTTTGCTCGCAGGGCAAAGCAGAATTGAAGCCCTGTCTGGGAGTGCAGTCCGCATGCATACACAAGGACTCAAACAAAACCGCTCTTCCTCAATTTGTATGGTTCTCAAGGTCTGTATCTGCAAATCAAGCTCTACCCAGCCGCCACGTCAAAACACCTCTTGGTTTAACAGCCTCCCTGTTGATTTCTTTGCATTTTTTAATTCTTTCACATTCATGAGTTGCGGGGATTGTCAATTGTTCTGACTGAGTCCAATTTGACTTTATAATAAAACCTACCAGGTAACCTGCGTGGTATGTAAACAAGACTAGCAGGGATATCAAAGGCGTGTGTACATTGTGTCTGAGGGCTTTGAAGAATAACCTTTATTTACATTCTTTAAAGGAAAATAAATGGGACTGATGTTAGTATTCTCTCATATCCACTGGCCATTGATGGAGGCACTTGAGGCTCCAGTTTTTCTGGTTAGCAATGCATGATGCATACTGAACAGCAGCTGCTATTGAATGTGAATGAGGAGTCATCTTTTCAGCCGAAGGAAGCGAGTGCAGATCTTTGCAGCCAGACTTATGACACACAAACAGTGTGTTCCACAGTGTTCTCAGTCCCTGGGTGTTGCCAACCCCACTGTGAGCCACCCCCACACACACACACACACACACACACAGAGTGGTGTGGCGCTAATCAGAACATTCTCAAGGCCGCAAGAGGACACACATTCTGAGAACATGAAGGTCTCAAAGTTCCTGTCAAGGAAATGTCATGTGTAGGACACAGTTGTCTCTATTATTCTTGGAATAGTACAGGACAACACCCCCCCCCCAAGAAAAACACACACAGACACAACAAACAACAGCAATAAAACAGTATTAACATGAAAGTAAATGAATCCTTCAGGACCCTTTGTTGATTTCTTCCTGCGTGATTTTGTTCCAACACTGTCAGATTCAGGATATTTTCTTGATGCCAAGTGAAGTTTTGTCAGGTGTCAGGGTTTTAAATACCCCCGCCAGGTATGTCTCGGAGGTGATTTATGTGCTGTGTGCGATTGCTGCATGGTGATTTTCTGTGTCCTCCAGGGGACAAGCCTGTGCGTTTCTCTGTTCATTTAAAACAGAGGTTGAGGCAAGTCTCTGAATCCAATCTGATTGCACATTCTGGAAGCCATTAACCTGGGCTATTTGTGATGCAATAAGTCTCTCGTTGAGACAAGACAAGTCACAGAGAGTCACAGAGAGAGTGTAATATGTCCGTTTCATTGGTTCCGCATTGATGTTTTCAGGGCAGGTGATTTATTGCGTGCATCCATCCCATACCTCACCACTGTGTGCCATGGTGTCTGCAGCAAAACGCCTGCAGCCTGTATGTGCAAACAGCCATGGCCAGACTCCTCATGCTCCGTGCTACATGCAGTGAGATGCTGCAGCAGAGACAAACCAGACTGGACGTGTCAGAGATGCGTAGCGTGGGGGTAATCAGAGGGTGCGAGCGGATACTCTGCCATGAACGCAGCATCTTATTCACCTCCCTGGGGAGAGACAGGACGCTGTGAGCCTATGAGTGGTCTGACTGCGTGTGCAGTACTCGGCTAGTGTGACATGCAGAGGACTGAGCATGTTAATAAGAGAGGTGTGAGAACCCTGGGAGGTCAGTCAGTCCGGCGAGGGTAGACTGACCGGGGGAGGATGATGCTGGCAGCTCACGCTGTGATGCTGTGTGACGGTACAGTGGGATGGGGTAGTGTGTGAGGGTAGGGTGGGGAGTGATGAGTGTGTGGCAGAGACGGAGGAGTGTGTGTGATGGTAGAGAGTAAGGAGTGTATAACAGTAGAGTGGGTTGGAGTGAAGATGGAGAGTGTGTGTGTGACACTGGAACCTCTCGCTGTGACTCTCTCTGTTTGCTCCACAGCTCCAGCTCCGATTGTACTGGCTGCTTTTCTTTCTGATTTTGCCAGCAGTAAAGACTGAGACGAGGCCTTTTGTTTATTTTTGGCCGTTGGAGTGCCGGGGTTCTCGCGGTTCTGAATGCAGATGGCTGGAGATGGAGAGGAGAAGCCGGGCAGTGACTCACAGGCTGCGGGGGGTCTGGGTGGGGGCGCACAGTGAGGGGGGAGAAGGGACTCCTCTGAAAGGAGAAGGAGGATTCCAAAAAACAGCAACAACAAAGCAGCATCAGGCCCCACACAAATGATGTTTCTCTCTTTTCCAAGTTAGCGACCCTTGGAGAATCCATAAACCCCACTATTGTCCAGCTGCAAAGAGGACTGAAATAATCCTTCTGAAGTCTCTCAGTTTGACGTGGTGTTTGGTCTGAAACAACCACCAGAGGGCATTATTATTCATACGAAACCAACTTCAACTCCATGTCAAATGGCCAAAACCTTGTTTGTTGTTAAGGGATGTGCGTAAAATGAAACCTTACAGGATTACCACAGCATGTCACAGCTTGACCTGACACACATTTTTATCTTCAAATACTGACCTGACCCACCAGTGCCATGAGAAGGTCATCAGTAAACACAAAGTGACAAGCGTTTGAATTTCCAGCCACAGAACTCCATCTGCTCTGCAACAGGTCATTCACACACGACGTGCACCGATCCAGGGCAGCTGAACTGATTCTACTCCGACTCCACATCCAAAACTGATCATTGTGGGTTCAAATCCTAATTCAAATCTAAAACCTAGCATCATGATCCGTACCGCTTTTTAATGACCAATGGATTCCCTCAATCAATCATCTCCTCATGGACCCGTTCCTCTTCTTTGGCTGAGTGTGTGTATGTCAGTGTCACTGTGAAAAGTGTGAGCTCTATCAGAACTCCTTGTCATACAACCACACTGTATACAGTCCATGGAGTTAGCAGTGACTGACAGACCGCACATTTGTGATATTACATTTATCCGTGTGTTTCATTTGATACAGAACAACCTCATTCTCTCACCGGTGGAACATGCTAATCTGCCATCTTTTATCTCTCTCTGTTTCATTTCCAAAGCGTCCCTCATCTTACACTTGATATATCACCTACATAAACATCAGTGAGCTGCCGGGCAGAAAGCTTTTGAAATATGAATGTTGACGATTGCTCCAGCATCTGTATTTTTCATCCAAAGCTAATGTGGCAAAGTACAAAGGACAGGCAGTGTCAAACACACAAACTCTTATGCTTTTGCACCGCTCCGTTTCCCAGAATGCCCTGTCAGCTCATGCACTATTTGGAAAGAGATGGTCGCCAGGGAAACAAAAGACATGGCAGGCTCAAATGGGAACAACTTTATTGGCAGCACGCATTGATGACCGCAGGCAAATATGTGGGAATGACATGTACAGGAGGCCTTAGGCCTGGAATATGTCTCCCAGCATTACATTATTATTTCCTTTTGTTGCAGGAAACATTCTTTTTTAATAAAAAAGGTGGCCTGACATCCATCGTGCCAATCGATTGAGATGCAAAGTGCAGAATGCTCCCCTCCCAGCTCACTGCACTACTGAGAGGAAAAAAACAACTCCTCCAGCGTGTCCCTGTGTTTCCTTTGGAATGGTATCCCGTCCTCCTGTGCAGTATTAACATTCTGGGAAGGGTTTTGTGAAGTTGTGCGCTAATAGCAACTACAATTCCCAGAAGGCTGTGGGGTACTGGTAGTGATTGACAGGCCTGGGAGTTGAGGGACACTGGTATGTGTGCTTTTTGGAAAGTGACCCAGGAAGCTGCGTGCTCATGGACAGAGCCGCTTACCCTGTGCCCACATTGCCTTTATGTAAAATACAAAACCACAGGTGTGCCTGGTTCCCCTGTGATGCCCTTCAGCACGGGGCGCAGCCCTCCTGGCATGCTGGGGGCACCCGCAGCCTGCCACCGAGGTTACCTGTGCTGTTCCGTGGGTGGATTAAACCAGCTGCCTTCAAAGCACAAATTTCTGCAGACTGAATGCTCAAAGCGGCAGTGTGTGTGTCTCAAGAGTGTGTGTGCGTGTGTGTGTGTGTATGTGTGTCTCAGTGTGTGTGTACGTGTGTGTGTGTGTCTCAGTGTGTGTGTCTCAGTGTGTGTGTCTCAGTGTGTGTGTGTGTGTGTCTCAGTGTGTGTGTGAGATATTCTCAGGTTCTCCTCCTTTTAGAGCTCAGACTCTCCCCCGTTTTTAAGCTCTTTTAGAGACCTTCTATCATGCTCTGTGTAAAAGGTGTAGCCCCCCTTACCCTGCCCCCCGCAGCAGAATGCTGCGTCTCTCCAAAACGCCTCAGGTTCAGGGTTTTGGAAGGAGAATGCCAATTTCGCTACAAAATATACAACAAAGACGAAGACTCCAATGTGCTCATTAGTTCTCTCGCAAATCCTGTTAGCTGTCAGCATCTGATGAAGCCAAAGTGACACTGTAAGGCAGCCACATCACTGGTAAAAGCATTGACATTCTGTGCTGTACAGACAGAGAGAGATGTATCCCTGTGGAAAATGAGATAATAATTGCCCCCACTGCTACAGGTGACGGTTCAGCCTGGTCATTCACTCATCGCCACTGTAGCATCTGCAGCAGCCGCAGAATATATCACGGCTCAGGGATCTGGGAGCGGAGCAGAATAGTACAATAACTCCTCGGGTCTCGGGAGGAACATCGCTCTGCTGAAGCAGGCACATTATTTTAACATGAGGAGGGGAGGCATATGCACTATTGGGCGAGTTATGGATGGAGAAACCTCAGCGTTAGCAGCGGTGATGTCATGCTCTCTGACTGATAGCTGTCTCCAGGCCAGGCGTAACCCAGGTCAGAGGGCGTGGGCACCTCCACCTGACCCCATCCTCCCCAGAGACACTCTCTCTCCGCCATACGGGCTGCTGTCAAAAGCGCAGGAAATATGCAGCAAGCTCAAAGCCCATGGTCCTCCAGGGTACAGCATTCTGGCAATCCTCCTGCTGAAACATTATGCTAGCCCCTGCTCCGGAGAGAGCCTTTCGGAGAGTAATAACCTGCAACCCGCTTTTATGAATGGAATTTATCACTCAGGCTGAGATTCAACACTTTATCAGCCTGAGTACAATCGCACCTTAAAAGAAAAGTTCAAAGTTTACAACTGTAGACTGTGCTTTTTGATCTGGCACACACAGGACTGACTGGCCTACTGTACGATTCACTTCATTTAATTTTAATGCAGGCCTTTTAAAGCCAGCTTCTCAGTGGTTTAAAAAACTGTGTTTATTCAGGTTGTTTTGTTTTTATGAAACAGAAAACATGTTTATTGGGGCAGGAGTATGATTTGCAGGAATCGTGACTCTTAAATGACCTGTGACTTGCGTTTGACTTGTACGTTCTGCTCTGAAATGTTTTCTGAGCCTCCACCGGGCGTTCGTTTGCTTCTTTTTATGATTATGCTTCATCTTCTCTCTCAAGAGGTGCAAGAGGTGTTCCTCTCAATGCAGAACACTCCACGCAATAAAGGAAAAATCTAACAATGCTGAGATGGATTCTACTCCTTTTGCCAAAGGTAACAAAAAAGCTTTCTTGTTAAAATTTCTAAGACTTTGAAATATGTGAGATGTGGCAGGTGTCCTTTGTCAGGGTGTTTTTAAAACCCTGAGCGAGCGTTGTTGGTGGCGTACGTGCGTGCAGAATTGGAGCTGTTTCCTGTGTGATGCCGTGGAGGTTGAGCGACCGACGCGTTGGGCAGGGGTCAGTGTTCCGGAAGCATCCGCTGCATCACCATCACACCGCCGTGGGGCGCGCAGGGGCTCTCCCAATTCAGAGCAATTACAGGACCCCCTCCAGTCAGACACAGCATAATCTCAGGAGGAAGACAGATTGCTGTATGTCCTCTGGTAAACACACCAATCAGGATGCTTAAAATTCTGACCAATACTGCAATCCACCCCCCCAACCAAAGCTTTTCTGCCAGTTTTTATGACAGTTACAAGCTGGCAGAGGGGAGGGTGTAATGACTGACTGGGGAAAACTTGGGTGATAAATGTTTCATACTTAAATATTATCAACACTGAGCCAGAGAAACTGGCCAGACACTTCTGTACTTCATCGCACTGTTATGTTCTAAAACAGCCTGAAAACAATACTAATTTTACCAATACTAATATTTAAGACAAAGTAAATATGTTATCAGGATTATCAGTTTACACATTGTATTTCAGTATTTTATTTGCTATAAACTCTACCCCTTTGATGGGATTTTTTAATGTCTGTCTGTTGATGGAATGTTTTGAGGTCTTCATTACTCTACAGAAATGGTTCAGAGATGCTGAATTTGTGAAATAGTAGAGGTGCTTGTTTCACCATATTAATGAGGCAACACAGAATTGGCTCAGTAAATATCCAGCTGTTATAAATGGATAAAACTGTAACCTGTGTAAGTCACTCTGGATAAGAGACTCTGCTAAATGACAGTAATGTAATGTAATGGGTTGTTCTTGGCCAACACGACACCGCCTACTGGCCTCACTTAAACACCGATCTCCACGCCTCAAAACCACGTCAGCAAAACCAGCAAAACTACAACAGTAGTGCAGGACACATACGTGGAATAAGGACAGAATAAATGAGGTATGTATATGAACAGCTATTACACAATGAACATGAGTTAAAGTGTACATGAGTGCAGGATATGGATATGTACAACTATTATGTATACTTTGGACACACAATAGCAGAGATGCAATCGTCACCAGGCCGGTTTAACTGTTCAATGTAATAATAATAACATATATAAAAAAATAATAATAACAAATAAAAAACAAAACAAAACAAAAAGTGCATGTGTGGTGTATCTGTGATCCATTCCTAAAATAGGGTGACTGTTACAGAACCAGCACCTGACAACCACATATAATCATGAAATTTCACATTTAAAGGGCCTTTCCTTTGGGGTGAGTGTCTTTTCCACACGATGGCCTGCGCTCTTTGCTTTCAGGGCAGAGGCTGCATTAATACGGCACACAGCTTTGTTCACGTCTGTTAACAAAGAGGGATGCAGGAACGCTCCCCACGATACGCTGTTTGTTTTCTTTTTCATTAGGTTCCATTGACTTCCCTACTGCTTTATGCTGTTGCCCTATTGATTTCAAATCTTTCTCGCTCATATTTTTTTAAAGGTCCTGGTGAGTCATGCCTCCCTATATAGCATCAACTATACAGCTCACTGATGATTAGAATTCCTGTCTGCTTGGCCTCTCTCTGTGGATTGGCCCAACTGTAGCCATTCAGAGCCTTTCCTTCTCACTGAATAAGGGATGATGTTTCTTGGTTCATCGATTACTGTGCAATCTCATTATCGCGTATGTCCTGAGCTCAATTGTTTTAACCACTGTATTGCATCTCTGGAGATCTGCATCACACATTCCCATAAAAATGCTAAGCCTTACATCCTGTCAGGTAATCCAATCTGTCTGCTGGAAAGCAGCACTGGTAAATGAGACCCCTCTCTTGTTTTACTATAAAACAGAAGGATGTTGAAAGCAGCAATTTTCTCGCTAATTAGCCTTGGCACCTTGGTAAATGAATATCATCTAATCAATAGAGGGATGCAATCAAAATCCTTTTTGTTTTTCCAGCACAAAATAAATAAATAAATAAATAAATAAATAAATAAATAACTATCAGCAAAAGGCCTGGAATGCAGTTTGGAAAATTCAGAGACTCAAACAGATATTACCAAAATGCTGCAATAACATTTATTCCATTCTGTCTCCTCAAACCCTGTCTGCATAAACTGGAGACGAACAGAATATTCATAAACTCATGCAACAAGTGCAGCTATAAATAAATATGAGGCTATTTAATGTAATTTTCTTCTGTGAATGCGAGAGTTTTGGTGAAATGTACTGAATGCCCCTGTTCCATCATGGACATTACTGGATAGACAGGCCTCAGTAGCAGAGAATGCATTTGACTCAGGGCTGTTCTGCTCTGCATTGTATGCTCTCCATTCCATTCCTCTGTCCAAGCTACACAAATGACAGAAAACCATGGAAAACATGCAGATACTACCTTGTCTCTGAGGTTAAATGGTTTACACATCTTCTGAAAATCCATAATTAGTGTTGGCAGTTGGACAGCAGATGGGATGGTTCCCCAAAAACAGTGTACTATGAAACCCCTGCATTCACAGAGAATTTTCTAGAGGTCCTCAGCAAGCATTAATTTGTCACTTTCATCTCCTGTGGCTGTGGTGGCTAGATTGAATGTTGAACTGTCATTGAAATACCAGCAGAATGCAATAACAAGGTGCCTCAACTTTTGACAGCTGCTTAACGATGGGCACAAGAATGCCCTAATGTGAATCAGTCAATGGAGGGGTTTTCTTTTGCCCCAGACCTGCTAATATCTCCAAATAACCAACGGCAGACACCCACACATTGTACCTTTCTGAATTTCCCCTCTGGCTGCAATTACTGTATGGTTTGACTGTGTGTGGAACCTGTGCAATGATTTATTTGCTCTCATCTTATTCCTGCTGTACAAGCAGTTGTGCACAGTGGATTTTTTGCTGGTCTGAATTGGTAAATGTAATCGGGAGAGGGGAAGTAGGCAGCCTCCTTGAGGATTCTGTGCACACTTAAGATGGAGAGATTAATGGATATTGAAATGGTGCTACTCATTTGGAAGTGCTGGCAACCAGCTGGTCTGCAGGAGAGAGGGGAAACACTGGGGATTACTCACGGTAAACCAGTGAAATAAATCCTCATGTCAAAGATGCAGCCCCAACGGGCAATAAAGAAAGTACTGGAGACTACATGAAGAGGAAGGAAGAGGAAGTCAAGCTAAAGATTCTAGCCAGGATCATGCACTAGTGAACAAATGGTGAACCTTCCTACTGTTGACTGTGTAACTATATGTACAAAATCCCAGTTTTACATCAGATTGTCATCCCCTACACTGGCCCTATATGTGATGTGTTATGTTCCTTGAAGTGGGGGTGAGGGGCACTCTGATGCCAGCATGCTTGTATGTACCCGTTACATATCTGATCTTCCTCTGGTGCATTTTGATGCACGTCTCTGTGTAACTTACTCACTTCCTTCATGGCATTGGGTAGGACAACTGTAATGAAATACCAGGAGAAGTTCTGAATTTCTCTATGTTATGAAATAATATTTGCCCGTTTTGGTAAAGAGTTAAACACACACATATTCATTTTGTTATATTTTTCTGTAATTTCAATTGGCTGTCTGAGCTACATTTCAGATTGTAATTTTCCTGAAATCTACAGCCTTGATGTCCTCACTTTCATTCTCGTTGACGGGTCTCTGTAAAGATAAAGAAAGAGAGAAGACTTAGATACCATGGTTTCTGAACTGAAAAGAAAAACAGTCCTTTTCACTCAGGAGTGTAAGCTAATATTATTAGCCAATCAATGCTGCCACTAATGCAGTCTTGCTTTGTCTACAGTGAAAAAGGCAACACGGTTTTAGATGAGTACCACCATGCGCATTGCTTGTGTATTTCAGATTGGTTGGATAATTCAGCGTATAGTTTGGCTGCTCTGCAGTGTGAGAGGGCTGACAGGGCCCCGCCCTGCCCAGGCAAAGAGCAGCAGAATCCATCTTCTGTCCCCTCTGACTGAGCGTTTATGAAGCGTGGGATGCAAAGCACAGCTTTAATGTACCTAAATAATAACAGCAATAAAAGCCGGACCAGCTTGTAAACACATATCAACGCCGCGGCTTTATGGGAAAGAGGGCATCTGTCATGGAGACTGTACTGGCACTGGAGTGCCCCAGCTTTCGGCCAACAGCGTGCTGTGTGAGCAGATGAGGGAGGTGCTTGAGGGTGATTGATGGGGCCATCGCCGTGGTTGCAAGCGTGTGAGGTCTGCAGCCTGCAGAGCAGACTGCTCTATCCACATGGCTGGCTATCAGTGCCCCGTTCATAGCCAATTAACCTCTCCCTCCCACAAACAGCAGAGCAGTCATTTAGAGCACTGAGAGCTCTGAGCAGAGGTCTGTGCTGATTATAAAACCAGGCGACCCGTATTATGACCCTCTAGGATACTGCAGTGCCCCCTCCCCACCAATACTGTACGGCACAGTGATCACTCTCTGAATGGTCATACAGGGATGACAGCTAACCAGACCACCGAGATGGTCAGCTGTTTAGTGTACCTGCTGCTATTGAGTTAGCTGTGATTCATTGCGCTCATCAGGACAGGGGTGAAATTGCATTTGGGCATAGATAACAGGAGGGTTATTTGTTTGGCCACAGATGGATGTTTATGATTCTGCAGTGTGTTCGACTCATTACCCCGCTGTATACCTGACAGTGCAGGCACCAAGCATATTTCAAATGGTGGTCTTAAATAGATGTTTATATGCTATAGGGATTTTAATTCCAAAGCAAGACAAATGCCCACTGTAAATCAATAGAGTATAGGCCTGTCTTTTATTTGCAGAGAGAAAAGTGGTTTTGTGAACTGTTTGCTTGGAATAAGTGCAGTTAATTCTTACCGTAAAGAGTATCAATTTGTGGAATGACCGGCTCAAGGAATTTGACTGGAAGCATTTATGTGAAGCACCTCGGTCTCCCTCTTGATTACACACTTGAAAAGCAAATTGGTAAAAAAGACATTCACCCCCTGCAGGGGCTGTGTTGGAAATGCATTAAAGTGAGTGAGTTGCCAACTCAAAAAGGGCAACTCTGCATGCAAGGGGAAAATTGCAATTTGTTTAAGTGAATGTGGGAATTTTAGACTGAAGACTAAGACCTGTGTATATAACTATAGTTGGCTTTATAATTTTTACTGTAGGTTAAAGTACTGAATCATTTTTCTTTATGAAGTGTTTACATTTTCATACAATATACTTGTTGCTACCTGTCTGTGAATTTAAAGTTAAAATGCAAAAGTCCTAAAGTGTAACATTTCTTCCCTGAAACTGCTCTCACTTCTCCTTTTAAAGCCAAGGGCTTAATCTGCATATCAAAGAAAGACTGTGAAGCCTCTCCATGCACAGAGGTGGCAGCTGTGAAGTCTCTGCATGCACAGCGATGGCAGCTGTGAAGTCTCTGCATGCACAGTGATGGCAGCTGTGAAGATCTCAGCCAAGTCAGACTAGAGAGGAGGATTTCAGGATAATGTTTCATGTGTGTGTATATGTTCTTTCACCATGTGTGCATTTCAGATGATTCAGTATATATTTTAAATGACTCTATACAGTTATGAAAAAAGGACAACAAGACAAAGCAATGTGTCCACAAGATGTGCTTATTATTATTTTATTTATGTGGCATGGAAAATATTCACTTTTTCTAAAATAACATGTATGTATGAAATAGAATAATTAGAATATTTGATTCCGTGCCTAAGGTTGAAGTATCTCCTTAAAATTCATCTGACACCTCATGGAAAATATAACATGATATTGGAACTAAATTGTGATCAGACTTTACTTAAAATACATTTATGAGAAACGTTTTCATTGTATCTCATGCTGTTAAATGTTTGTTTGGGGTTCCTCCATTGTCTCACATTTGCCATCTTGTAAAATAACAGGTCTGTATTCTGTCAGATGAATTTTCATACAGATTGATTGTTGCTGTGTGATAACTGTCTGAATCAACCACTGGCTATTAGCCTCACCTGTCTAATCAACAGGCTTGTTAAAAACAGGTGTGTGGCGGGAGAGAGGCAGTCACACTTTTTCAGCTGTTTGTAGTAGCTGTGTTATGGCTGCTTCTGGTTTGTTGAAATGTTAATATAAATTATTTATTTTTGTGCTTTTCTCCTTCAGTTGTTTTTGTGTGTGAAGCATCAGCCTGCAGCATTACAACTTAGCACCTACTTCAAAAGGTAACGTAGCAACTCCTTCTGGTATGTCTCATGCTGGCAAAGAAATGTATTCTTCAAAACTGGAAAAGCAACAAAAACATCTCCATTAATCACTTGTACTTCCTGATTACTGAGTATGTTTGTACGGAAAAAACACCATGTCCAGTTTGAGGAGGGCTGGGTGTCGAGATGCATGAGACAGACTGATGACCAACATCTACACAGAAAAAAAGGAATTGTTAGGGAAGCTTTATGCACAAAGTTCAATTTCTGCCATACAGGAAGCATGAATAGGACAAAAAACACTTGAAATGGAAAATACTGAAGTCATGTTGAAAGAGGCACGTCTTCATGAGATGATCAGTGATGTTAAGATTGCCGTTTCCAGCACATTCTCTGAACAAGGCAAGTCCAAACACTTCAGTTCTCTGTTCTCTCTTCTGCCCAGCTGTGATGCTTAGACCCTGGGTTCGAGAGGCAGACGGCACTGTGCGACAGCTGTATTAAGCACAGTGTGACTCTCCAAACGAGAGAGGGGCAGGTTCCAGCAGAGCATTCCTCCTTCTGCCAGTCTGACCGACACCCAGAGGCCCATCCAGGAAAAGCACAGCCATTGCCATCCTGTAATCACTTCCGCCCCGATTTCACACCACACACACACACACACACACACACACACAGCCACTCACAGACTGTGCACTGCTCCCCACAGGGCCGACCTCAGTGATCCCCATCTGCAAAATCCAGCAATGCCACAAGGCCTGCGCTGTGAATGTGTAAGACCTGGGCACGCCCACACTGTGACTCAATCATCAAAACCAAAAGTATGTTTTTGTCACGGCAAACCCAGGGTAAGCTGGCCGGGATCAGACATGGTGTCAGAACTCAGGCAGGGACTCAAGCGCAGACAGGAAGACTGATGAACACGGGTTTATTGAGTCCAAAGGGCAATCCAAAAACGAAGTCAAGGCAGGCAGAGGAAAAAACAGGCAAGGAAACAGAACCGGCAGGCAGACACGGAGAAACACACAGCGAGTAGCAACACAACGAACTGGCAACGAGACAAGACACGAGCAGGACTTAAATAGGGCAAGGCTGATGAGGAGACGGGATGCAGGTGCACAGGCAGGCAGGTGCAGACAGTCAGGTAATCAGGTGGGTGGCGACAGGGCGGAGAGCAGGGCAGGGCTGGAACACAGGGAAAAACAAAAGGACATGGACAGGGAAACACAACAACCGGCTAAGATGCCGCAGTCCTGACACATGGACAGACACGCATTCAGCTTACTCTAAAGTTCCACGGTTCAGAGCAAGCCTAACTGCTACTGCATCTCAGAAAATGAGCCAACAGCTAAAGCTGTAGGTAGAAAAAGAAAGAAATATCATCCTTTCATCAAAGACCTAGAATAGATGTCAGAGCAAGAAAAACAAATCAAATGTTATGATTGTCAAACAAACATAGAACTGAATGACAACACACTAAATCACACTGAATGCTAAAATGGACCTTGGTTGTTGTTACATGCAGGGGGTCGACAATAGTGACTCAACAAGAGAGGCTAAATTCCCATAGTTAGTCTCACCTGTAGTTTCTCTAAATTCACAAGATGTCAATGGAACAAGTAGGTGGCCGTTAGCCTGGGTTTCTCCAAGTTCAGATTCTGATGTTAGATCCAGTGAAAGGCTATTTGAGCAAATGCTCTGCACAGTGATCCTAATTACCAAGATTTAACCCAGACTGCATCTAAAAAGCTACAGCTGTATTATGGATTAGGAGGAGACATTACTTTTTTGTTTGTGTGTTACTTTCGAGAAGAAATTGTGACTCATTTAATATTCACAAATATCATGGTTAAACTCTTGAAGTGTGACAATAGTCAGACATCAAAAGGAAAGCCATTTGATCATAATCTTTGAGCGAGCAGTTAAACTAAATTAATCTCTTTCATGAACTGAGTATGAAGCGTGATGATTTTCATAGGCACCCACCTGCTGTATCTGTCAGAATGCTAATCTTGTTGCATGTTGATTTCAGGAATAAATCAAATAAGGTGAAGTGACTCCATGCCACATAGCTCACTAATGTGTGTACAATAGATTAAGAGAGAATGTAGCTCATATCATAGGGAACATTATGATTTTGGCTAGTTATAGCCATTCATCTTGATTGATCAACCTTCACTTCTTAACTCTGAAACAAAGGTGGTTTACCTGGCAGTTTCTCCATTTGAAAATATTTAAATGTATATTTTCATCACTTCAAGTAACTAGTTGGAGTCTGGTGTCATACCAGAATGTAGTGTTTTTAGGGATATCCCTTTGAATGCACTTCACCGTCACATTGACATTCATACTGAATTAAAGAAGACCGTATACAGGTTACTATAGACAGGCATATGTTGTGTAACCAATAAGCATAAACCATCCCACAACTGATTTTTAATGTCAAAACATAAAACATAACAGACAATAATCAATTTCAGTGTATTTAACTTTGAAACAGACTGACAGGAGATCAGTTCTGCTAATTCAAAATGGGTGTTGTGTGTTTCCAGTCATCTCTGTGAAATGGGCTCTGCTAGAAAGCAGGACCTTAATCAAGTATGTCTCTGAAAATGCATGTCAATGAGGTTCTCGGACTGCTGGACCTGACACCCCTGCATCGGAGACCACTGTCACATTAGGGTTATTTTATTGCTTGGAACATACTTGCCATTGTATTGCTATATGATTGGGGTTTTAATAGGTCTGTGATGCTAGACCATTTAATCACCCAATTAATTAATTTTCAGTAGCCTGATAGGCCTATTAAATTGTCATTTAAATCATTAGATGTAATGCAGATAGTCAGTCATTTATCCAAAATCCGAAGGATAATTATCCTAATGGTGTTTCATGCTGTAAGGGCTGGGATTTACATCTCCTTTTGAAAAGAGAAGTGACACATACTCCTATATATTTTTGGTTTATGATGGCTTTATTGCAACATGAATTAATTTCAGTGCAGATGCAGCGCTGGTCTCGCCCTGAGCCTGATTGCGGGCGGTGTAAACATGCGACGGCATGCAGTCGCAGGTCTCAGCTGCTGCGCGCCCACCCTGCCGCATGCTCGTAATGCAAGAGCTTTCCCCAGCTTCTCCCTGTGATGAAACGCAAAGCCTCACACCTAATCCGCTGCACATGCTGATGTTCTCACAGCTGGGTTTGCTTCCTCATCAGCAATCTGCTCTCACAGGACTTGGTGGAGTATAGGCAGGATTTTAATCGTATTTCAGGGCACCATATGCCCAATTAGAAAAGGAAAAATTGGTAATTGGTTCATCTTATACTAGATACTGTGGTGTGTGTCTGGCTCTATTACAGTAACACCTGCAGTTATATTTTTGCAAAACTAAGTCATCTGTGTCAGTAATGCAAGCACACATTAAATCTCATCCAACTAACAAACAGAGAAACAAAAAACATTTTACATATATTTATTTTGCTGTGCTATGTTGTTTATACAAATGAAGGTTTCTCATTATCAGATATCATAGAAGCTATTTCATTATGTAATTCATATCTTGAACCTGTCTTGGAAAAGAGAGATCACTTTGCTATGGTAAATCTATGGAGATGCAGTCCTAATACAAAATGTCTTTCACCAATGTTTTTGTAAGGGAAGGCTGCTGTCAGCGGCAGCTTCTAGCAGGGTATTCTATTTAAAAGGCAGGGTCTTATGCAACCATAACAAGTCTGTCTCTAGTAAAGAATGCCAGGTGTTCCAATTATTTTCAAAAACAAGAAGCACATTCTTTAAGTTATGAATATTTATGTATGCCACATTCGTTTGTGTCGATTTCCCAGAAGGTTGACAGATACCATGATATTCACAAACTGTTATTAAATACACAATACAGAGGCAATTTTTGTGTGTCTCCCCACTAATTGAATGCCTTTCAAATTAGCATGTCTGTCTTATATCAGTTAGTCTGGCCTCTCCTTGGAGTGATGTAAAATTTCTGTAAAACAAAATAATGTGTGACTCCACCTTTTGACTGGCAAAGAATGGCTGAGAGCACCATAAACCTTGACAATTTTCAAAAAAATAATTACACAGACATTGAAAGGCAGTCATTGGACTAATTAGATACAGCAAAATACAGCAACAAAATGGCTAATCATGACATTCTATGTTTAATTAAAGTAATTTTACAAAATTACGGTTCTTAAATTTCATGAATTGCATTTAGCTTGAATCAAAGCTTTAAATCGAAGCTTCACCACAAAATCTTTCGGATTTTCAAAGGGAATGCTTTCAAGGCTATATCTAAAAGCTGTTACTGCTTGTGAGTATTTTCACCTGATTGCAGTAAAGTATGGTTGTTGTTTGGGTGGTTTTCAGGCAGTTGATGGGCTTAAGTTTAAACCCCAGCCAGTTTTCCAGCAAATTCGCCTGTCTGAATTGCAATCAGGCTGCTTCTCCAGTCAGAGAGAATTTTATTGACATCCAATGCAGATGCGCCGAGTCAATTTGTTGAACCTGAGGGTTGCTGCAAGCTCATCCATTCTGGATCATGTTTTTATATTTCAGCCTGATGGTTCCCGTATCTAAGTTATTGATACTTGCACCGAGTAGAAAGTTTTAATGAGCAGTGTTCATTCAGAGCCTTCGCTCATCTGTCTGCAAGCAGACACTACACACAGCGTTGCACACATTGGTGCTCCCGTGTCTAACTGACCAGAATAAGTCAGTGAGGAGGTGTGTGTGTGTGTGTGTGTGTGTGTGTGTGTGTGTATGTGTGTGTGTGTGTGTATGTTTAGTTGTGGAGGTTGCATTACTGATTCTGACAGGATGCAACATGGCACGAGGCTTCACACAAAGTGATTCATGGTTTCTTCAGTTTCTTTTCACCCAGCCAGTATGAAAGTGGCAGAATCTGATGTGAAATACTGTTTTTTCCCCACAATGCCACAGGTTCCTCCTCATAGCTCAGCACAGCAGAACAGTGAGGATGTTATTATATAACATGGGAAACCAAGACCAATAACTATTATTTCACTGTCTGCAGACATTTTTAGAGAGCAGGTGTTGTCGTATCTACTGAATTATCCCTTCGATGCACATCTCAGCTCTTTATGTCTGTGTCCTTGCTGCCTAAGAGTGCTTGTTCTGTGTTTATGTTTCTTCAAGAACTGATGAAAATGCGCACCGGGAAGCTTCCAGTAATTACATGTCTGAGTTATATTCAAAATAAAGTGGATTCTTAACAGATCTTGAAATCCCAGCCTGAATTATCCTTCACACCAACATGGTTGTTAATCATCATGGTTGAGGATCAGTAATGCAAATACTGATTTAATGACAGCTGGGAAAAGTATGAGTATGCTTACTTCATTTTGGTATGGAGTTTGATCAATATGTTGATCTTAAACACAGTTAAACCAGTATATTTCTGACATACTGCAGAGGATGAGAGGACAGTGTTTTAAAAAGAAAAAATATTTATAAAATTTAGCATTAATTCAAGTGCTGTGGTGTGTTGCTGCAGTCTGTATGCAATGGCTCTCCTGTTTTGCACAATATTTGATGCATAATATGTAACAGTGTAAGCTATGTAAGCCGCGCTGACCAAGGATGCCAGCTCAGCACATCTATCATAGAATGTAATGCTGTCATGCTGTTGATGCTTCTCAGCTTGTTTGCCTTGTGATTGGTGCACTTGCTCCACACAGCTGAGCCTATAGTAAAACAGAACTGCTCGAGGTCACATGGATGGCCGGAATACTTGTGCTGGAAGACTGAGGCTTCATGAACCCCACCATAGCGGGGACTACCATCTGCTGTCAATGCAGTACATATGAATTTATGAATTCATAAAGATACGAAAGGATATTAAGATATGAAAGCATAAAATTTACAATTTGTGTGGGTATTGTGATATTTTTGATTTGCCTGGAGTCTGACAAAGGGTTTGCACCTGGCCACTAGACGAGGTTTTGACCCCCCCCATTTTTGACACCTCCTCATTAAATATAGAAAAGAAAGGGGAGAGATGGGGTGGGGTGGGGGAGGGATGCCATGAACAACTGATATGGAAAGGAAGCAGTAAGTGCGATTTTTATGGTTGTGGACAGGATTGGTTTGTCTTGGTTTGGTTAATTGTGTGGGGATTGTCTGAAAATTCCCCTTCTGAATCTTTGCTTGGAGGTTCAATTAACAACTTGGAACCAATGAAAAATTTTGTCCAGGGCTAAACATGATGATTTGCTGAAATCAGCGTGAGCTGAAAGTGCATGAAAGCTCTGCCCGTTCAAGACTTCACGTCAGCGGCAGAACCAGGCAACCCTCCGCTGGGTGAGGTCCTCACAGCTGTGCTTCAGGTTTACAGGTAGCAAACTGTATTAACTCTGCAACCTCATGGTAGCCTTGTTCTCCTGTGCTGCACACTACATGCCAGACGCATGGCCCTGAGCTTCACTGAGGCAAAATATAAGCATATGTATTGCGCAGCTGTTTTATCCGAGACCAGAGAGCCCCTAGGCTTAGACCTGCACACCCGCAAACATGCACGCAATTTCCGGCACAAATACGCGGGTACTATATTTGCACATGGCAGTACGTGACGAGAAGGCTGAAAGCTACCACGGTTGCGAAAACGCGATTCTCTATTCTTTGCCCTTTTAGTCTGGGCGAATGCGTCTTTTCAACTCTTTTTGGCCCTCAATTTTATAAGTTGTCCCGCCTCGTGTTCTAAAAACGCGGTTAACTCAATCGGAGTCACCTGCCCAGCCAGTCCTCCTGAGATGTGCGCTCAGATTGCTTGCCGACAATCAGGACCAGTTTCGCCGTGTTGCACAGCGAAAAGATACGGAATTAAAAGGTTGAATCTGATATTAGATCAGTAACGTTACACTACCAGAACAGACAAAGAAAGGGGGCTGGTAGAGTGTCACCTGCAAATCAACTCTGATGTGATCGATAAAGCCGATTATACGTCGGACTTCACGTCCCAGTAGCCTTTGCAGAAATATTCTACGGCATCTTGTTCGGAATCTACCGTGAGTTCTATCTGATGGTTTCACCAGTGAAAAGAGAAAGATGGGAAAGGTAAGTTACGCAGTTAGCCAACAAATATTTGCCAGCTAACTTTACTTTTTAATCCGAGCACCTCTTGGTGACATTTTATGTTGTGTATAAATGTAATCTAACTAGGCAGACAACGAATTAGTAACGTTGGCTAGTTAAATTGCCGGTTAGCTAGTGAGCAGCTATTCGAGTTATCAAATTAGTTTAACTTAAATTAGCTTGTTAACTAATGCATAACTTAGATTAGCTAGGTATCGATAAAATTAAGAAGATAGCTAGCCAACTGAGTCCTGTGTTGTTCACTGATAATGAAAGAAAGCGGGAAATTGGTTCTATGCACCGTATAGAGAATGCGAAGTTGACGTCACGCCGTGTTGAATTTTGTTTACGCGCCATCTTGTGAGGATCCCGCTGCCTTTCTGTTCGTGAGTCAGAGGCTTTGTTTCGATTTTCTGTCGTGATTCTGAAAAACGTCGCCATGGTAGGTCAGTGCTGCTGCATCAAGAACTGCCATAGTAGGTCACACCATCGTTCAGGGAGAAAACTGGACAATGGAATTTTATTAATAATGCGACTGATCAAACCCACTGACTATGACTCAATAAAACAATCACATTGCTGAATGTTTTTGAAGGTTTTGTATTCTGTTTGGTTTAATAATTGGGCCAAAAAGAGGAGTGCCACCTTACCTTTGCGAGTATGACTGTGCTCTCGCACTTTGCCGGCTTGAGAATTAGCAGATCTTGCACCCAGCCACTGCAAAATTGTTCATGAGCTTCTAGGGATTTATAACTTTTAAACTCATGCAAAGTGTACGCACTCAGTCCAAAAACGAAATAATTTAAAATGTCCAGATATGTGAGTCGAGGTATTGCATCGGGGTCTGTAATCCAGTCTTGGGCTACCAAGTCATATGGATCTGTGTTATTTATTGTTACTAGTTTGTCCAAATACTGTTGCTTGGCATTGCAATTTAATTTCTCTCGGTAGGGTCCCTTTTCTTTCTCTTTCCACTTCTCCATCTCTTCCCTTATCCATCAGATTTGAACTATTTAAACAACTTTTTAGCCAAACAAAGCAAAAGGAATGCAGGTAACCACTGTAGCAGGCACAGGTAAACAGAGCTCCTTCCTCACAAGATGGGGCCCCCGTCCCAACATGCAACACAGCGTGATGAATCTTCACATTGTCTATACCCGAGCATGGTGAACGGTAGAGAATGGGTTTTCTCGCTAACATTAGCATGCCATATGGCTGACTTGGGATAAGTTTTGAAATCCATCATTGTTAGCAGAACTCTCGTGAGCATTGCTCACTAGAAAATGGTTCTGAAACCAGGGTCTTTGCATCCTTGGTTCGTAAGAGTGGCCAGGGAGTCCGTGAAAATGCTAGGTTAGTAGCTGTATATTGGAATTCATGGCGTAATGTGGAACACGCTGCTCACCGCTGTCTGGCGGGCCAATGCCGCATGCACGCTCCGCCGGGTCTGCCGCTTGCGCCATCCATGCCGATCAACGGGAAAACGGGCAAGGTGTTTAAAAATAAATAAATAAAAGGGGGATCGACTGGGTCGACCACAGTGCGAAGAAAAGCCAGTCACGGCCCCAGTAGCAGTAGAGGGCACTTTAATGTTACATTGCCACACTCTTTAAAAATGATTACAACAAACTGTGGGTGTACACATCTTACAGTTTGTGTCAGTGTTCTCCCCATAACCGTCATAATGCAAGCACTCTCTATGATCTCCTACGGTGGTCTAATTAATGCTACGTCTTTGTGGCTGAACCCAACTTCTGAAATCAGGAGAAAATGTTTGCCAGTGTTTTTGTGGAAGAAATGCAGTTCACATTGGTTCATTTATTTGCTAATATTGAGGTAGTCTCTACATGTCAAGTCTTAAGCTGATTATATGGAAACACTCCAAAACAGCCTTGCAAATATTATGTAGTCTGTTTTTGGTTATGAAAGGCCAGGCATAGAAATAATAATGATTTCACTATGGCCTCATTGACTTCTGTGTGATGATGTGAGTGTTGGATATATAGAGTGTTATGAGCTACACTGAGCCTGGTCACCTATCCTTGCCTCACCTGTATAAGGTATACATCCATACAAGGTGGAAGTGCATGTCAGTGTGTGAGTCTGTGAAGGGAGGTACAAACAAGTCCACACTGTAGACTACTGTTAAGGAAGAAACAACCTCAGAGTCAGCTACCACCTTCATAACAGCATTAAAACTCAGCATAGCTCCTCTGATATCTGAACTCTGATAGGCTATTTCTACTCCATAGGGAGAGCTACCCTCCTAAATCTTATTTAGTCTAACAGTTAACTATTAGAAATTGAACATTTATGTGCACAGTGATGTCCTGTTCATATATGTGCAAATAAAGAATTCCATATGGAGTGCAAAAAAAAGACTGCTGGCCTTATTTGATCTTTTTGACATTTCATAACCAACCCACCCATCTCTTGGGATATGCTGTTTCATATTACATATTTCATTACAACTGTATTTGCTCCAGTGATTCCAAGAGAGCCAAGCCTTATCAGTCTATTGCATGTCCTGACATTTGTTGAAATGTTATTCATTAGAGTGCTGGTCATGTTTGTAAAATATATGTTATAATATTAGGGATAGCTACAGTCATGAAGATTTGTTAATGTATGTGTGATGGATGTCATCGGTGTATATCAAAGTGCAGGGCCAAACCACAGATGACTTCATGATGAGAATACAACACTCATTAATCACTGTGGTAAATAACCATAGAGGTTTGCTTATTGTGATGTAAACAAAAGTAATTTTGTGCATCCAAGCATCTGTAGTGCTGTGAGCCCAGGGGAGGCCAGTGAGGGTGGAGGAGGAAAGTCATTAATGTATGGTAATTTAAGGAGAGGTTGCTTGGGGCAAATCGGCAGAAAAACACAAATTTCTTTTTCTTAATAAGACCTTCGCAATTAAGCACTTGTTTTGGACCTGTGCTCAGAGGTTTTTGAAATTCAGCACACACAAGTGCTGTAATTCAACTGGTGATGGATGGTATTTGTGAAAAACACTCTTCAACATGTGATCTTGGCATCCAAGCTTGCCTAATTCATCCTAATGACAGGGTTTTATTGGCTTTGAATGAGGCGCTCCAGTGGCACAATGTGGCAACATGTCGTCTAAACAAACATTTCCCCTCAAACAGTGCAACTCCTCCACACGGCACAGCAAACCGCGAGCGCTCATGTGCCAATGGAAGTCTGTTCTCATGGCTCAGATACACGGGCTGCTCTCAGACTTTGAGTGGACTGCTTCATTGCTGTTTGCTGTCTGTGATGTTAACAATGGCTGACAACCTAGAGAGAATGTAATTCATTAGTAGGATTGATGGGAATGCACAACTCAAGCTCATATGCTGATATTAGCCTGCAGAGGAGAACAGAAGCATCTACACCAATGGGGAGTTTTTGCTGCTTTTAAAAAATGGCTTAAATTCTGTTAGAGTCAATGGTGTTTTTTATACATATCACCAATATTTTCATGGTATGCCTTTCTGCTTCATACACAGTTGCAGAACTTGATTTGATTTCTGGCACATCACTCAGCGATGTCTCCCTAATAGTGCAAAAATAGATTAGTATTCATGGGCTAACCCATGTACCCACCTAATTCTAAAACCATAGCTATCCTGAATGCATTTTTGTTGCTGAACCATAGGTTTGGCATTGGTAAGAGATGTTTTGGGAGTTCCGCTGGAAGTAGCCAGTACCTGCTAGGTTATCCTTTACATTCTGAAGTGTTATAAGGTCTTCGTTTCTGTGTACTTTTGAGTGGTTTAACTCAGAATAAGAGACATGAAATATGGTTTGATGTGATGTTATAGCAGGTTAAAATACTTTATTTGCATTGACTTACTGAGCTTAAGATACTTCAGACCTCCAATCTCACTTGACCTTCAGTCAAAGTAACCTTCTTCAGCCTGATGGCAGATACATTCTCTCTTCCGTATAAGCAAATAGTGGGTGTACAGCACCATTTAACCCCCCCCCTACACTCCACCCAACACAAACTCCTTCTCACAAATGACACTCTGGGCTGAAATCTTTGCCTGCATGTAAACCAGTATAAGAAAGGGATATGCTACTTTATGCTGTAGATTCATATTCTTTACTCCATCTATATGTGCTTTACAATCAACAGGAAACATGTATCTCAAATCCAGTGGTTTAATCTCTTACATTGTCTGTGAACATATAAATTTTCCTGGAATTGTCCATAATTAAGTTGGACAACTGTGTATAAAAAAACGTAGGACCCTTTTTTTTGCTGTTGGATTATGGATTTGAATCCTGGTTGAGACATTGACCTCTGATATTTACAATCCATAAGGGGTAATGGTTACTGTGGATCTAAGTAACAAACACTGTTGTGATACAATGTAATAATCCTATGTTATAACATCATTAAGTGAAATGATGGTTTCCTCTGAGAATAAGTAAATGGCCAGGATCAATATGTGAATTGAATTCCACTCCCCCAGGACCAGGCCACACAGGATACTGCATTTTTTTTTAAACCTGGTGCTGAATTAGTCTCAGGATTGTATAATAAGAAATCCATTGAACTGTTATTGATCCTGTTATTGCCAGGATTAGGGCTACACACATGTGCACACTTTTTGTTTTGTTTTTATTGGGCATGTGCTGACCACTACCATGCAGCCAGAGGCAGCCTGCCCTACAGGTGAGCATGGAAAGGTGATCCACTGAGTGAAAGAGGAGGGGGAAACATGCATGGCAGTGTGATCAGAGGTGGTGGGACTGATGCTGATGCAGTCTGGGTGGGGAGGTCAGTGCACAGCACTTTGTTGGGGGCATACAGAACTTAAGTTATTTGCATGCTTTCCGTAGCTGTTGGTTCCCTGAAGCTGGGTGTTTGACTGTGTGTTTCTATCATTTTTTAAAATAAAAAATAAACTAAACTGCCACTGGTGGCTGTGGAGCCCAGAAGAAAGCTGGCCTTCGAGGAGATCCCAGAGCTGGTGAGTTTTGCTGTGTTAGACTGGGAGGGCTACCTTGTGCCACTTTTTTTTTCTCTGCACACTTTCACATCACGTGATTGGTTTATAGTAGCCATTTCCTTTTACAGCCCATTATAATTCTCTTTTGAGCCAGGGATGGACTAGTTTGTAACGTCATCCACACTTTATGCATCTACTCCCTTTCTGCTATTCAGCTCAGACATATGGAAAATTATAAAACAAACCACCAGGGGAAAAAATGTAAGCACTGCAGATTTGCCATATGTAGCATATGAATAGCTATGTTGATGCTGGTATACTTTACAAATTTACTCAACCGGCCAGACACCCTTTTCCAGAGAGACTTGCCAGAAGTGCATTCTGGAAGGTTGGGCAAGCAGCCCCACAGACACTGAATGCTTAGTAGCTCTGAAACGTAGTGCCATTGTGGGAAAGATGGACAGAAAGTGCTTTCATAGAGAGTGCTGCCTTGAACTCTTACTGCCAATTTCCTGCTGCCAGGTTTGTACCACCACAATGCATTTACCAATGAGCGCTCAGGGCCACAGAGTGTTTACCTGAGCTTTTGTTGCTACAAAAGCTTGAAATGGCAGCAGGATTTAATCTTCTATGCTTAAATTGCCGTCCGTTTTATAAGTACTAACTTTTACCGCAGTGTTTGGGGGGGGGTCAGAGTCTGGGGAGTCCAGAGGTGGTCTGAATCATTACAGCTTTGTAAGGCTGGTGTACTTCTCCATGCTATTAAGAATACTGATGGATAATATCTAGTGCTGATGTATTTCATTACATTACATTATTGTTGTTTAGCAGATGCTCCTATCCAGAGCGACTTAGTTTTATCCATTTGGATATTTAGTGAGGCAATTGTCGGTTAAGTATCTTACCCAAGGATCAAACCAGTAACCTTTCGGTTACAGGCCCTGCTCCCTATCACTATACCATACTGCTGCCCAGGTATATGTGCAAAGGTGGCTGTGATGCTAACTGGAATAAAGCTTGGAAAGTGGCTCTGCCTCACTTCAGTGTGTAGCTCCTGCTTGCCTCTGTGGGGCCGTGGGGTCACAGAACGGCTCATAACACTGCTAATAAATTCAACAGTGTGCAGTAATGCACAGACAATGGGGACAGTGAGTGATGTGGGGCTGGAAGAATGTGTCTTCACAGAGTGATTCAGAGAGCAGGGGTAATTCACCACACAGCGCTAACTCGCGAAGAGCAGGGCTATTGTAGCCACACCATTCCCACATGGTGTTCAGCTGTGAACCACATGAGCGAAAGATTAATGTTAAGACCTTTTTTAAACTAAATGATTAAATACATTTTTCAACAGGCAACTATGAATAAAATGTAAGACCAGCTGACATCCAAAGCTGCCAGAAAAAAAATGATTAATGACTTGATACTCTTCTTAGAGGGAGCTAAATTACACTAGATGAGATATTTTACTTGAGCCTCTTTATAGATTTTAACTAATAACAATAAAGAGCACATTGAACCTGTCTTCTAATAATTAATAAAAGATTGATGCAATTATACGATTCTACATTTGGTTTTTGAAATCCTTGATTTCAAGATATTTCTCCCACTTAACATTTAGATGAAATTAATTGTAAAATAAATGTGATTTTTAAATGTTAAATCAAGTTTACTGGTTCTGTCTTATTTACTTATTTTTTAACTCACCTTCCACATCTCTTCCGCATCAATCTGCGCTGTTTGCTGTCCATGCGCATATACTGTGATCACGTAAGATCCATTTACAAACCTCTGTTTTCGGCGTGCGGTGCTGTACATGAAGCTTGCTATGGCTAAAGTCTGATGAGTGTTAAAAAGTATGGCTGGAAACAGACACGTCTTCCTCCCTACTCCAAAGAGAAGGTTTAGCGTCTGGCTTCCTTGGTAGCTATATGGCTGGGTTCAGCGGGGCCCCTCCTCTGTTGAACAGTACGCTCTCTGTTTACTCATTTAAACACAATTTCGCATAGTTGTTTCTTCATCCCTTGCCTACATTGAACAGTACTGTTAAGTGGTCAATATTATACTAATTATATTGTTATATCCTAAATGGTTTCGCTGCCAAATTCTCTGCCATTGGAACACTGCCAAATGAACGCTCATGGGGCGCTATTTACTTTAGTATCAGAATGGAAGAGCAACAAAGAAGTATATACGTCACCAGTTTATGTTACCCCAACTGACTGCGTGCCCCAAGTACCATTATCAGTTGAATGGTAAACCGGTGGTCGTCCAAATCATCAAAATTGCCTCAGAATGGAGCTGTCCATCCTGACTAGAGATCAGAACAGCAAGCCGATGCTTTTTGGCAATATCTTCTACTCAGATCAAATAATTCACTTGTTGACACTCTTGCTACTGGGCGCCATACACTGACGATTGATCTGGTATAACTATAGCCAGATTATTGGCTGCACCGTTGGAATTCTGTTTCGGCAGTTAGTTCCTTAGGAAGACGGCAGTGCGAGTTCTATACGGGTTAATTTGTACAGTCTCAGTCATGCGTTTTTCCGTTTCGCTAACCGTCGCTTCTCCCAGCGGTTTCTATTCACAGCAGAAACGCACTGGACGTTGTGGAAGAAAGACGCTCTGCCATTTCCGTTCCACACCCAAATCATTTAAAGCCAAGCCTCCTTTTGTACGATGGTAGCCTAATCGTAAGAAGCAATCGTGATCATACATACCTTTACTTTAAAACGTTTTCTGATTTGATACAGTATGTAGATCAGCTGGGGTAAAGATACAAACTATAGTTTCAAATGGCATTTGCTTTACTTAATTTTTGATCGAGGTTAAGAAAGAATGATGGTAAATGTATATTCAAATGCGACAGTTTTCATTTTCAGGTAAATTTTATTGACCCCAGTAACATGAAATGATTTAGATTTACGTCTAAGAATTAGTTAAAAGGTAAACCAGATGCATGGGTCATGGGCGTCTGTGAAACAATTCAATACACAAATTCCCTTTGATGATCAGGTATTTTCCACGTAATGCGTGTATGTCATTTTTCCAAATAAAGACTGGCTATAAATTAAATCCGAACACAGTTGTTTTGAACATAAACAGATAACATATGGGGCGATTGCTCTGACAAATACAACGATTCGAACATCTTTTCCTTTGAACAGTACTTTTGCAATGATCCCGCTGAACTGTCACGTATAGACTCTCTCTCTCTCTCTCTCTCTGTGTGTGTGTGTGTGTGTGTGTGTGTGTGTGTGTGTGTGTGTGTGTGTGTGTTCGCTCGCACGTGCGTGTGCATTCCAAGAGTGGGCTCAACTACATGCATGCAAGACAGGGGAAAGCACGCCGGTTAAACAGCTTTGTCCGACGGTGGTAAAGACTACAGGCTGCAGCTGTCCGGAGTTCCGCGGTGCTGATATCTGTTCTGTGGCCCGATAGACTTAGCCAAACAATTATAAGATATTTCCGTTTCATATAGAGTCGCAAGAAATATCCTTTAATTGTAAGATTAAGACTATCACATTTCCTCGAGTGAAAGTCTTCATTCTCACTAACCAGCGTCGTTTCATGCCAAATGCTCAGACATTTGGGCAGTTTGTGCTTCTCCAGGCTTCCTGTTGCGGATGTCAAGTTTATATTCTCAGCTTCGTTCTGTGTCGATCTGTATTGCAGACTCCATTTTATTTGCTCCACATTTGATGCATAGACTCTAACTCACAGCGCAATGTCTGAAAAGTTTGGTTAAAAGTTCAGATCAGTGTTCTCTTTCGAATCCGTTTTCTTTTTTTATTATTTTTACTCCAGGAATTCACTTGTAACTGTGCAAGAAATTAATTAATGTAATTTACTTAAATACAACATCCCCGTTTCTAAAATAGAAACGTAGGCTATGATATATGATTTGCAGTGACGTGAGTACTATCAATTATCATCATAATTACCTTCATACAGATGCCACCTGCAGTGACAATTCGTTGGTTGCTTTGGAATTTCGCAAAGAAGTCAGCTGACTGAACCAGTTACTTAAAATGACAAACCACCATCGAAGCAATGGGTTTCCATATATCGTTTCCTTCCGCGTCCTTTTTGATACTAGACCGCTGCTCTTCACTGTCGCTCAAGTTTGGATGTGCTGTCTCAGTAACCCTCCGAGTTGAGTCCGGAAAGCGCAGGAAAGCTCATCCAGTCCTCCCCTTTTCCAGGACAGGGTCCTATTGGATGCGCTTCGTTTCTCTCCTTCCACCTGTAAGACCTCGCGTCTTCCTGCGCTCCTGTTCCTGATTCAGCTGAAAGTGCACGCTCCAGCGTGCTCCAGTCCGATGACTTATTCATGCTTTTGTTATTGATGACTTATTAATGTTTAGATATCCGATTTATTTTTTTTCTAAAATTTCAACTTGTTTTGGATTGATCTGCCTTTTGTATCCACCTCAGAGTCTCACCACATCTCTCTACACGAACCTATTACATCCCTACATCACCGTAGGTTCTACAAGTTACCTGCTTTGCAGCGCTATTGAACACAAACGTTCCGTACGAAGTCCTTTTGCATTTTATATTCTCGGGTATTTGCTTTCCAGTTGACCAATTACCGCGCACGTGCCTCTGCGAATTGAAAGACCCAGTCTTGGATTTTGGCTTTCTGTTTTTCCTATGACTGTCTCCGGCTTGAACAAATTCCATTTCTCCGTCGCTGCTCCGGACAGCTCCGTGGTGTAGAAAGTCTCTGCAGTCACGTGGTGCGTGACAGCGCGCGAGCAGGAGCGCGAGCGCGTGGGGGTGTCCCTCCTCCGCAGTTTGCAGTTTGTTATGTCTCAGACACGGTGAGCGCCGGATGGAGCGAGAGCCGGAGCCCAGCGCTGGATTCCGTACCTGGCTCTAAACCGCCGAGGATTTCCCTGCTCTGCTCTTACTCTTTCCGTCTTTACTTTTGACTTCATCGTTTTCCTCCGAAAGAGGCTGTAATTTTTCTGCAGATCGTCAATTTTAGGTTTTTAGTCTGCTGCCGTTGCTATTAACTGATTACTTAGACTCGAATATTGCTAGTATTTTACATTTTACTTTACTGTCTCTCGTTGGATTTCCGACGGTTGAAGAAACGTGGATGAGGTGCTTTGGTAAAAACCGGAGATGGAATTGCTGTTGATCTCCCTTTCCCTTTGGATATTGCAATGCAATGTAGTACGAGCGGACTCCATCATTCACATCGGTAAGGAGCATCGACAGAAAGACGAGCAAAGCAGAACAAACGCGCGACAAGCCGCTTGCAGAAAGCGAGTTCCCCGACACTGCTGCTACATTAGAGAACATTCAGTTACAGTCTAACAACGAAAGAGTGTGTGTGCGTGTGTGTGTGTATGTTATCCAGGAGAGATAGGCACAGCAGTCAGATCTTTTACTTCGAGTGATTTAAGTACCACTTTAGTTGCCAGCAAAACGCACAAAAGCAGCGGAAGTTGAGATGCAGTGAAGATATGCATAAAATTTAATTTGGCACGCGCACGATTTGCTTGTGGGTTTGGCTGTAGTAGGCTGTCTGTTGCTTCTCTGCAGTAAACGGAATGAAAAGAGCTACAGTTTTTAAAGTGTGTGAAAGAACGTACCCCGTAAATGGATAAACCAAAGAGATGTCCTTAACCAGTGGGGTTTACCTGAAGGGGGGATTTAAAATGTAACTCACTGCATCAGCTGTAATGACCGCACGCCGGATGTGTGTTAGAAGGTCCCCTCCCCTCCCCCTCCCCACCTATAAGCTTGAACTTTCTATTGAACGTGAGCAAAATGCTGATAACCTCTATATATAGCTAATGAAAAAAAATCAATGACGAAATACCAATCTTGTTTTTTTTTCTTTTTGATTATAGTTCAGCTATGCTATAGGCGTTATACTCAAACAGGTAAATCAGCTATAGGAAGGAAGGGTGTCTTTTCTTTCAGCCTTACTCTGTCAGACGAGGTTTTATCAGCCGTCTTGAAAGCTGAAAACCTTGAGGCCGCTGTTTATATATAGACACATCGCTCATGCATTTCAAACCTTAGCATACATACATACACCGCTCATATATTTCAAACGTCAGCATGCATACACCGCTCATACATTTCAAACCTCACATATAAAAAACAAATAAATAAATGTGAAGAAGTGGAAGTAACGCTCTGGAATCATGACCACAAACGCTGCTTTTATTGTTACCTGTTTGAGATCCGTAGTTTATTCTACTGTAAATCTTGCAACCATCAACACACTCCCCTATCTAACAAAGTCCCTACCCCATGCACCCCCCCTCCCCGCACACACCCTCCGCAAACACACATCATCTGAGTCATGCAATTCCGAAGGGCCGGTTTTTGTCCAGCCTTTCAGAGCGTTTTTACAATAAGAGAGTGCGGTGTCTGGTCCCGTCCAACGGGCGCTTTGTCAATGCCTAACCTTGATTTAGTCTAGTGATGTCATGTTTTTCACGACTGGTTTGAAGTAGTTACTATCGCAGATTTGCTCTTGAAAATGTTTTTCAGGAGGTGATTTACTGGTAATTTCCTGCAAATCCGATTTAAAACGTTAGAAAATAAGTTAAATCAGAATGTAAATGGCTAGGCGGAGAAGATGGCATTGCGGTTTTGTATTTTAAAAAGCGGGGATCTGGTATCCGAGGACTGAAATCGATCGGGTAATCTAGAAGTTCAAACACGAACTTAATGTTTCTCACACATGTCACGCTCAATAATCGAATATAGCCCTCCCCATACGCTACAGCGTTGCCTTCACTGTCGAAGTGTAAAAGACCCCTGCAAAAATACTCCACTATGGCAGACCACGGTCACATAAAGAGAAATGTACGTATTTTTTCCACACATTTGTTGGAGTATAATATCTGGTTTTGGCTTTTGTTTTAATATTTGTACACGCCAGTAACGCGAAGTTTAATAAACACAATCCTTTAGCGAATCAAAAAAAAAAAATCAACATCCCCTAAGCAGCCATCTGTTCCCTTCACTCTCGATGTGAAAGTCTCAGCGGTGTGGCTGATGAGTTTCTGTTGCAATACGGCATTGATCTTCTCTGTAATTAATAATCACACATTAGAAATCCTATTGAAACCAGAAAGCGCAGACACAAAGCCAATACCGAACTGCCTCCGGTTCCGGACCACATTATCTTCTTGAAAATTATTTGTCCAAAATGGGATTCTGCAATATTGCCCAGGGGTCCTTTCCAACGCAAAACTCGTACAGTTAAGGATGTGTAGTCCCACGGTAGATTGTGGAACATCCATTCACATAAGTGATATTGCACTCGAAACGAGAAATCTTACTATATTATTTCTGCTAAACTGCCATGTTATTATATCACTTCTGATACCTTTATTAACCTCAGGCGTTCACACATCAAAGCTTCGCCGTATGGGCCCACGGTGGCAGGATATTTATAGCGGCATTGCGTTTAGCAACCACAGTAAATCCTTCAAACTTTTCTAGTGATCCGTCATTGCTAGCATAATGTCTACAGAGTCTGATGCGTTCTAAAACTCATCAACGACCTTGTGTTTCGGCTCCTCTTTCTTCCCTCTCTCTTTAACGGGAATTTAACACGAAGACCTATGGCAACAAGCATGTTTACAAGGTGCGAAGCCAGCAACTAGGGGAGGGAGATGGTAAGAAGAACAGGAGTTTGGTGCAGCGATAGCCAATGTGTGTAGCTATTCTGGAGCATGCAGACCGCGACAAGTAGGTTTCTGAAATATATGACATGAAAATATAGCGTGCAAGACCCAACAAAGGCGTATCTTCTCAACACTGGCTTCTGTTTGAAGTGTCTGTAGGATTTCATTAAAACAGACACTTCTTACTCAATTGTTCAATTACACGGCAGCTAATTAATAGCTAATATAGTCTACCCCCCCACACACACACATACATACATACACAAAAGAATAACCAAATAACCAAGTAGCCTGACCGAATAACCAAAAAGATCAAACGCATGTCCTGTATAACCAGGGCAGTATGGCAATACTGCCATCGTTTTGATTGTAAACTGTATTCAGTGTATTCAGCTAGCCAGTGTATTCAGCCAGGACCACATGCATTTCAACGGGCAACACATGCTTATCTGTCTCGAGTGAAACTTAAAAAGACATCTTTTATGTTGCCTTTGTATGGCAAGCAATGGATTTTTTCACTGTACATGTTATGATGTTTTACAACCCTATACAATCCGACTCCAGCACCTGGAAGGTCAGTTCAAAGAGTGAGATTCAAGTGAGTCAGATCCAACGGGAACGATCACGGGTCGGATGTAGCGTCTTGCTTCGGTAGGATAAGGCGCGCACAGTTATACGCGAATGACACAGAAGGTTAGCAGAAGTCAGACTCTCCATTACGCGGACCGTGGCTGTAGCTTTAACTGTTACTTGTTTCCCCCATTCATTTGTATTACACAGTGGCCTCGCCTGGGTCCTGTGATTATCCACTGAAAGTCAACGGATGTTTAGTTTTAACGCCAGTGAGTGGATCATTAAATGAATCACTAGACTCAGAAAATAATCGTATATACACTAATGTGTGTATTTCCACACACATTTACAGTGAAAACAGAACGTGAAACGACTGCGTTGATCTTTTGTTGTGTTATTGAAACTGAATTTTTTCATCTCCAGTACGAAACGCGACACAATCAAGTTATAAACGTCAAATAATTGGATACCCCAGTCTTGCGTCAGTTTCCTGTGCAACCACAGTCTTGTCATTTCAACCGCTCTCTGTCACTTATAGACGACGAAGAGACGAATAAAGTGCTTACATGGCAAAACTCTGCTGATACAAAAAGGAGAACCGCGATGTGTTTACGGTATCGAGCAGAGCTGCTCACACGTGCAGTTACGGCTACTCTCCATGGTACTGAAAGCAGCCGTAAAACACAAAAATGTATCGGTGGTCCACAGGTTAGAGGAAAAAAAAACGAACAAAATTCATTACATATTTCACAAACTGATATTTATAAAAACCTGAGTCTTATTATTATTATTATTATTACTGTATGGCAGTCAATAGCTAATCTTTGTATGATCACTTAATGTCAGATATAAACACTACATCAACAGTGAAGAAAATCTTTCCAAACAGGTGCCATATTTGAGGAGAATGCCGTGAGAGACGACGAGGTGTTCCAGCTGGCCATTTCAGACCTCAGTCTGAATGACGACATTTTACAGAGCGAGAAAATCACCCACTCGATAAAACTCATCGAGCCCAACAACCCCTTCCAAGCGGTACAAGAAGGTAAGTGGATTGCAGTGCATTCACTTTAAGTGCTTCTTTCACCCTTGAGGCTGTGTTTTGATGCTCTGGTATGACGTGTCTGCGTTAAAGTCTGGTATCCTAGCAGACCTACTGGGTTTTTGGAGCTGCAATTGTAGAGTTTTGTGTCCTGTGGAAGCATAAACCACAATAACCATGACACAAATCACTTCACAGAGCACTTTGTGGATGGGATATGCCACTCCAAGAGACCAATACACAGATCACTCCACTAAACAGTCCACAGGCTGCTGGGAGACTGGCCCAAACAGCAGTCCACAATGTTTCGCACATTCCAGCAGAACAGGACAGAACACAGCACAACTGCTGCTCAAGCTGTTGGCTCCTAGCATTACCCTCAGTTACCAACCTGATGTCCAAATGGAGTACAGTGTTGATTTGCCATCTCTTCAATGATGTCAGTAAAACAATTTTGAGATTAGGCTGGAATGGAGAGTGCCTGGTCCTGGAGGCTCTCAGGCAGTCATTAGAGAGGCTTGTTGATTTCCAGCTCAGCTGTTTCCCCGGTTCCCGGAGTAAAATGAACTGGAGTCAGAGCTTCTCTCATTCAGCCTGCCGTGTCTTCTGTGGAAAGAAAGCTAGGTGGAAGTATTGAGTCAGGCTGAATAAAGTTTTTTTCTTTTTTTTCTTCAATAAGTGTGATATGGGAAAACTGGCCATCTCCTGTTTAGATGGTACTTTCAAAATCAAAGAACAGCCATTTTTATTGTAAGCTTTATGAGAACAATTGCAACAATTACGACACAAACAACAACAGCACTAACTATATTCTTTGTTTATTGTTGATGATAGCATGTTTTATTAGCTAATTTATGTGATAGAAGAAGTGTCTGTACTGTTTTATAACGTTGATGGATTTTCAACAAAAACATTTTCCTTGATCTCTGCTTTCTGAAAGCTGTTGTAAAGTTTAACAAAGATTTGCATCAGAATATTTGCACACAAACCAATTATTTGTTTTGCTCAGTCAAACCGTTCAGTGAATTGTATGCTTTTGGCATTATCATTCTGTGCATACATACTGATGCACTGTGTTGAAACGTTACAAGAAAAAAGGAAAAAATAACATTTTTATCAGCTTGCCAAAGAGGATGCTTATCTGACAGAAGCCATTCTATGTGATCAAGAGATCATTTTAGGGTCTGCATGAGCTGTAAAGCAGATATGCAGACTCGTATAAACGCATGGCTATGGGAGTAAGCACCGTGGGACACAAACCCCTGCCTGATCTCATGTTCGCACTTGGCGAGTCTCTGGCAGCCCCAGGCATGTTAAAATCAGTTTATTCCACTGCAAGCTATGACAGAACTGCCTGGGAAAGACATGCCCTGAAACAAATTGGATCGGCATATACATTATAGTGTGTATCACTCATGATATAGGCGAGTTGGATTTTTTTTCTTTTTGAGAGTTCTTGGCAATTATTAGTTAAATTATGCATGGAACTGATATAAAAACAGCGAGGGCATTTTGCAGTGTGTATGTTTATCTGGACTGGGGCCAGTGTCTGAGGACTGAATTGCTAGCAGTGGTGTCATGAACTCTCCTATCTTGCTTTGGCAGCAGCCCACAGACAAGCTGTTGTTGAAGCCTTAGTGAGAGGAGAATGCATCTGTGGTACCCATCTGCATCTATGAGCTATCTGCATCTATAGTTCCTATTTGTATCTATGGTCTATCTGCATCTTTGGTGCCGATTTGTGTCTGTATTCTATCTGCATCTATGATTGATAAATAATGAAGCTTGTCACCCTTGGATCACAGTTAGATGTGTCTTCAGTGGTGCTCAAACACTGCTGGGGACAGTCTGCTTTCAGTCGCAAAGTATGTTTCAGATCTTTTATGATGACGTCAAAAGCCATGTACCAGGACACACATACTTTCAATCACTGCCTTTCCAACTGCATATGAACATTTTGTTTTGTGTCAATGACATTTTTGAAGCAAATACAAGGCAGGGAATTTCTGAAGCAATGCATCATGGGATTTGCTTCTTGAAAGCTTCCTCGAATTGTATAAAGCAGTAACATGCATGAGTTCAAATGTAACAACCTCACACTTCTGATGGCCTTACTGAAGTATGCAGAATTGTAGTTTCACATGGAAAAGAACTTTACCTCCTACTTTGCCCCAAAGGAGGGTGTGTTTAGTTTCTTGGGGTTGGGGGTGTGTGAGTAGCCAGTTTGTTCAATTAATAAGACATTATTTCCAGGTGTTACTGTACTAAGGCAACACACATCACTATTTTATACCAAATCCTGTTGTAGCGTATCATAGTTAAGCTCTGCACACTGTGTAACATATCGGAGCCTCTGGTGATCTTGGGGGTGCCATGTTTGCATTATGGCATGAAGTTCTGCAGGATGGTGAAATCGGCATCAGCAGCAATAGCAAATGAAACAGCACAGGGTGCTTACATGTATCTCTGGGCATTAGCCTTGCACTGGATCTGCACAGTGTTCCTGACTGTTCAACCTGCACTGAACTGCAGTGCTGAACATTTACATTGCTGCTGTGTTGCAGGCTGTTCAGTGCTGTGTCAGAGAACTTTGCCACAGTGACACAGGAATTTTTCCCCTTTATTTCCGAACCTGGTTTATCTCCCTGACTCTTTTCTACACTTCTCCTGCTTAAATGGTCTTAAATACACCACTAAGTAACATGAATGGGAAGGCTTAATGAGCTGATTGCATTAATTACCATATTGCTAAATCAAGTGTATGGCAATTCCATGCATTTAAAATGCATTTAACATCTTGGCATGCTTCTGCATGTGACTGTGGATCATCTTCCACAGATATGCTTGTGAAGTCAGCTGTGAATTCTAGCTTTTAAAGTTTAATGCCTTACTAAGCCATGAGAGAGGTCATCCAACCAGCCTGATAACATGATGCAAGGCAGTTTGAGAGAAAGCATCCTGTTTGCACCATGGGTATTGTCAGATATAACTGACGAAAGCTTCATATAATGTGATGTAACAGTGTTGGTAAATTTGTAAATTAATATTAAATAAATTTCTTTAAAAAAGCACATTTCATATGAATGTGATTGAGTTCTCATTATTGAAGCTAGTTTATAGTATAGCACCAAGTTCATAGCTGTGAGACTGCAATGAACCACCAATGGAAATCTGACTGTCTCTGTGTGTCTGGCTCTGTCTGTGTGTTTCTGTCTGTATCTGTATCTGGTTGAGTCTGTGTGTCTTGCTGTCTGCATGAATATTTTTTCGTCTGTGTGGGGGTCATCTGCTTCAATTTCTGTGTTCTTATTTGTGTGTGTGGTTTTTCTGTGTCTGTGTGTTTCTGCCTGTGCCTGCATGTTTCAGTCTGTGTGTATCTGTGTACTTCTAGTTTGGGGAAAAAGAGTCCCACAGTCTGTGAGTCTGTGAGAAGGGAAGGCACTGAGGTAAATGCATTTATCATCCTGTTATTATAGATGGGATCTTCTGTCCTTATCATTAGTGCGTAACGGGTCAATTTCTGTCACTGTTGGCAAACTAGAAAAAGGTATGAGTGCCTGCTGGATTTGAGTGGGACATGTCCCTTTTGAGTGAAGGATTCAATCCTACGCCGTGATGGATAAATCCAGTCTAACATGAAATAAGAACAATGTGAAAGTGGAAAAAAAAACTCCTTTATAAATATTTTAATCACATCGATGGTTAGACCACCCAGCAGAAATGAATGAATTCTGTCCCTTGCTCTGTCTTCTTGTCCTCTTTGGCAGAGGCTGTGGCGTTGTACTGTATGTGAGTTACAGATACAAAACCATTTGCAGAGAACCAGGTTTCTTCTCCAGCTGGGAGAAGTCAATAGATGCAGGGAAAACTGACAGGAATGACAGCAGATGTTCGCTTTTGGCAGACAGCACAAAATTCAGGGGTTAGCTAAAAAGAATGGTGCTGTAAATAAGCTTTAAAAGATTCTTGTGTAAATTAGTGATTTTCAATACAGCAATATATATCTGATTCTGGACAGAATGGAGCTATCATTATCTTTCCTTCCTTTCTTGCTCTGTATGTACTGTTTTGAAACACTTGTGCAAACAAATAAATCTGTACAAATCCATTCAATTTTACTTTTTAATAGAGAACACTCTGGACTTTCCCAGTACATAATTTGATAAGAGCGTGGGATCAATGCACCTCTGTCAGCCGTCTGAGTGATACTGGCTGAGCAGCTTCCTGTTCTGTTTGACCTCTGTTTTTTCCTTTGTTTCATATTTACCCCACTGTCATCGCCACCCGCATCCTTGACACAGCATGCTAGTGGAGGGGAGTGAATGATAGCTAGCATGCTAGTGCAGGGGTGTGAATGATAGCTAGCATGCTAGTGGAGGGGAGTGAATGATAGCTAGCATGCTAGTGGAGGGGAGTGAATGATAGCTAGCATGCTAATGCAGGGGTGTGAATGATAGGTAGCATGCTAGTGCAGGGGAGTGAATGATAGCTAGCATGCTAGTGGAGGGGAGTGAATGATAGCTAGCATGCTAGTGGAGGGGTGTGAATGATAGGTAGCATGCTAGTGGAGGGGAGTGAATGATAGCTAGCATGCTAGTGGAGGGGTGTGAATGATAGGTAGCATGCTAGTGGAGGGGAGTGAATGATAGCTAGCATGCTAGTGCAGGGGTGTGAATGATAGCTAGCATGCTAGTGCAGGGGTGTGAATGATAGCTAGCATGGCCCAGAGCTCTGCGCTAAGCCTGGGTTTGCAACAAGCAGCAGTTAAATGCTGAGCAGTGTTTCTCAGTGGTTCTCATGGGAGGTAAAGCCCATAGCTGCAGGCTATCCCTGGACTCACTCCCCCCACTATTTTCCCTTCATATCTTTGCTCTGAGATTTACCTTGAGTTTTTTATAGCAGGACCATGGTCATATTTAATACACTGGTTCCCTGTCCCATCGGAAAACATGATCTAACCTTTTGTTAGAGTAAGGAGCAACGCATCAAGCAAGACACTGGTATGATCAGTACTGAAAGCAAGGAAACATCCAATTTTTTTAAGTTGACATTTCACCTGTTATTATACTGTAATCAGATATGTAAGTGCTGTGTAATAACAAGGAAGGCTGCTATGCAGTTTCACATTGTTACATTTTAATTACACAACTTGCACAGCTCTGCACCACATTTGTTACAATGCATTTGTAATGAAATCATCTTTTGTTACTCACTAGCTACATTACATTACATTATTGTGATTCAGTAGACACTCTTATCCAGCGCGACACAAACAGGACACCACTAACTGCACATGAACGAGCATCATTGCTAAACATGGCTCTAAAGTAAACACAATGTTTTTGCACTGTTGTAATGTCAATTTAGTAATAAGTGTTTATCTGTTATAATATATGCATAGGATAGTCACTTTGAAGTCAAATGGAATTTGACACAGTGACTGCTTCTTGGGGCCTAATGAATTCAGAGTGTCTGTGACCCGGAGTGACACCTCAGAGGAGGAATGCAGGAGCTGAGTGCATCTCGGCAGGAGAGAGCCTCTTTCTGTCCTTTAGTACTGATGGAGGAAGAGTCTGGAAGAAAAATTGCAGTGTTTTGTCATGTTTCTCTCACTTCATCCCTTTTAGTGAGTAAAAATAACATCTAGTTGGGAGGAAGTGTCCAAACAGTTTTCCCACACAGGATTTTTTATTTTGAGTTGTCACGGTGTAAGCCTACAGCTTCCGTGTAGCTCCTCAACTCCAATTTATATTACAGTGGCACATACCGCTATTACTCGGGTGGTTTGTCAAAGTAGGAGTCATGAGCAAACTGAAACGGAGACTGGAGTCAGAGCCCTGTGCAAATTCAAGCCTGTTTCCACAAGTATTTGAAGAATAAAGTACACTGCTTCCATTGAGCTTGTTGGAATGGTTTTTTTCCCCACATTGAATCTTGAGATTCAGTGCATCTAATTTAAGCACACACACTGTCACAGTTCAGCCTACAGTCATATTCATTACTCAAAGCAATTCTACCTCTTGATTCTAGAAACTGACACTTTCTTGGACCAGACTAGCAAATGTAGGCTTTTCTGTATCCTACGCTGAGATGTACCTAAAATGTAAAATGTTACATAATTCTTTTAGGATGCTATGCCCACTGAGCCTGAAATGCAGATGATGATGATAATCGTTACTGTTGTTATAATTTTACATACAGAAGATGACAGAAATCTGGCAATAGAAGGACAGTGAGTGACAGCATTTCCCCTGCTGGGAACACATTCAGTATGGAGCACTCCATAGTATCAGCTATTGCAATCACAATGCATGATGTACAGATGAAAAGTAATATTAAGAAAATATTTGTCCACCTTCCTTTTTGTTTCATCAGTTGTCCAGCTTTTGTTGAGATGATTACTGATTGAGCACCATGCAGTTTAATGAAGAAGAAATCATTAAGTGAAGATACATTTAAACCATGCAGATCCGCATCAGTTATGCTGTGTATGTTTAAAATGAGCCTTTAGAGGATTAGTTTGGATTTCCAGTTGAAATTTAATTTAATTATCTTCTCACTGCAAACAAGGTGCTAATTAACCTGATCATGACCAATAACAGCTGAAGCATTGTAATAAAAGCAATATTTCAGTTTTATCTCAGAGACAGCTTCTCTTCCTATTATATTCATAATGGGTGTCTTGCACAGCTGTATATTTGCTGAAGCAATTAATACTAAACCAAATACCCTAAAGATGCTTGCATAAATTAGAGATGAACATTAATTTCAATGCATCTCTCACACCAAAATGTGTCATTTTCATCATACAAACACAAATTAAATGGCCTGTTCATGAAGATGTTTTTAATCTTATCATAAACTGTTGATGCTATGAAGATCCTTTAGAATCACAGAAGTCGCACAGCAGCTGTTGTGTTGAGGTGCTGTTGCCTGTGGGGTGTTTGTGGGATTCTCAGGAAGGCCAGCTGATTATGCTGAGCAGGAAATGCTATCCGGAATGCCTCTTGAAAGTCTCATTACAACATCTGAACTGTGTGCTCTTAGTCATAAACGGTTATAAAAATGATTATAGTTTGTTATAATGAGTGGAATGGGAATGCAATATTTTCACATTGTGGGATTAGTTTGCATTAGTAGTATTGTTACATCATGTTAAACCAAAGGAGCACACTGGCTACAGAGGTGACTGATCCATGCAAATTCCACTGGTTTTTACTGTGACTGTGTAAATGTGTAGTATTAATGTATGTCCTCATCTTATATGCATACTGGAATCTCTCCTTTACTTGCTTATTGTATAATTGCTCTCAAATCTCCCCTGTGCTTCTTCTTACTTTGCATTTAGACATAATTCTTAGGGTCTATCTCCTTTTGCTGTACAATTACACCCCAGGCTCAAGTATAGCTCTTCTTACCTTACCAGTTACATTCTAGTCTGATATTGCATGTGTATGTCAATCTCACAGTGACATCCACTTAGTTCAGAAGAATGACCTCTACCCACACTTCAATTACTTTGCAAGCCAGTCTATCCTTTGATGAACCTTAACTTATATTCTCTTAACTTGTATTCACACTTAAACTTTCAGCAAAGTTGTTTTAAATGCATGTTTTATAAGGCGCCACACAAAAATAAACTTTTGGAAAATAAAAAAAACATGTTGACATTCTAAAGGGGAGTTACATTTCGATGTTTGAAGCAGCTGGCATTTAAAGACATTGTTAGAGTTTTTATCTGTTGTCTGCAGTAGCTTCTGTACAGAGAAGCACCTGAACCTGCATGAGTACAGGGAGGGTTTGAGTGCCGGGGCAGAAGCTGCTGTTAACCCCCGCGTCTGCAGCCATATAAATGGATTAAGTGCAAAATGTAAGATATTCAAGGCTCTCTGAATAAGGGCTTAAGCTAAATAAATAAAGAATATTATCAAAAAGCAAACAGTTCAAATGATTATCCTTGCCTGCCAGCAATTTCTGCCTCCGATATTATTATAATATTTGCTCTCATTATGGTGTTGACACACATGCAGAGGCAATGTTTGATATGCAACAAATGAAGGCAAAACATATTAAATTGGCACTGTGGTAATGCCGCATGGGATTTAAGATATGAGATGAAACATGGGTCATTATTCTGATTAAAAATGAGCATGGGTTGAAGAAAAAAATGTTCTGCTTTCATAGAAACTCGTAGGTTTTAAGAAAGAAAAAAAACCTTTTTATTGGTCTCTCTGATATGTTGTGCATCTGTCTAAGATAACAATAGAAATAAAAACAAAATTATGTGCATTTTAGTTGAGAAAATCAATATTCAGTGACATTCAGTTATAATGCTAATATATTCCACATACATATGCATATGCATTCACAATATAGAGAAGGAAGGAAAAACACAAATAAATACCATGCCTTTTATGACTCCTTACAAAATTATCAATGATTTAGTGTGTTTTGTTTTTTGATTGGACTCCTTTGTAATTAGGCTGTTCATCTCTCCCAGATCATGACTTGGGGAAGGTGAGATATGTTTGCAGGAATCTGTGCTGCGAAGCATAATCACAGCCCGTTTCTGCAGCTGCTGTAGCAGCAGATAGGAGTCATCAGCCTGATCGGGCCAATGGCAGGCCTGAGTGCAGGCTCAGGGTGGGGGAGGTGAGGCCTGCATTTTAGCACTTGTTATTTCTGATGTTACATTTGCAGCCTCCTTCAGGAGAGGAGGTTTTTATGATTATGTTACCTAATAAACCCATTAAGGACACCTGCTCATCCATTATATTGGAATCCATGTGGGAGCAGTGGCTCGGGCAGCTTTGTATCTGTAGAATGACAGGCCTGTGTGCCCCTGTGCTGTGATTAGCTCCTTCCATTGACGAGTCTCTCCGGGCAGAGCTGCTGTTCATTAGCTGTTTGTTCCGCTCCTCTCATAGGTGTTGACTGCTTTGGTGAAAGAGTGCACCTTTGTTGCACAGAAAACGGGAATTCACAGTGTCTGTAGCTAATGGTTCTATGTTCCGTAAGGGTTACGTTTAAAGCTCTACAGTGCTAATATAAATAAATGGAACAAGCATTAACAATAACCCATAAATAAATGGCACAAGCATTGAATAACCCTTTTTACACTTCTACACGTTTACACTTCTTTGCTGCATATTTTGACCAGGTAAGTCTTGCAAGATTTATGCTTGATCCACTAGTGATATGTCTATGTAAAGGAGCCATTGGCACATAGTGACATATGTCAGCTTACCTGAGAGTTGAAAAAGAGAAGACAGTAGCAACAAACAAAAGCATTTTTACACCAGCTATTGCCTGTGGCACATTGTTTCCAAAACAAGTAATGTGCCATGATGTTTACGATGTATTCGCAGCATTTTTCATATTTTGAAGAATACTTTTCTTTTTTGAAGAGTGAAAAATTGTTTCTTTTATTTTATGGATTGAATTTGCTTATTTCAAAATACTCCTACGACTATTTCCAAATTGCACGCTGTTTGCTCTAGCTTTAAGTGGAAAGCTAGCCTTATTTCAGAGTGATCATTTGTGTGTGTATTCATCTTGTGTGTGTGTGTGTGTGTGTAAAAAGACCTCTGATTTGCTCTCTGTGTGTTTAAGTCATGATGCAGACCCTGGTTTGCACAAGTGAGTTTTTAAAGCAGTTCTCATGTTTTTCAAATGCTAATGTGGTTTCAGGATGAGGAATGACATTATAAACAATGTGAAGAATTGTCTGTATAGTTTCCATTAAACACAGCATTTTCATGGAAATACTGTGTTATGGAAATGAGTGGTAATCTGACAGAAGAGAAAACAACAAAGCTCACATGATCCTTGTCACAGCTGGACTTTGGAAATATGATTTTTTTGAGATTGCAAGTGGGTTTTTTTGAGGTGTTTATCCATATATCGTGCTGCATTTGGTATGCATTTAAATAAGTCATGTGGCGGGCTGTAGCCTAATGCATTCCTGTTTTAATGCCTGAGTGCGTTTCCTATGTGGGAATTGAATATGTGTGTAGCTGCCTCACATTAAACATAGACACTTACTCCATGCACATCAGCAGATCATAATATTTATATGTTAACATGCACTAATACATTTAAACAGTATTAATTGTATTTCTCATGCAATAAATCTGCATAAATGAAAATTTTAATTATAAAACCATGCTCCACACCATTACATTGTACATTCCCAAGACATCATTTTATTAGCATTACCTGCTGCCCAAAGCCAGTTAATTATCTGGTATGTCCCTCCGTTTTTAATCCATTATTTGGCCATCTTGAAGTCTACGCCACCATGATAAGTAACGAGGAGTCACAACCCAGAATTTCACAGCCCAATCTCAAACTCACAGATATATATTTTCTATATTTATGCAAATTCAGAACCACATTCACTTTGTCTTTAAGATTAAACTGTTAAAATGCAGGCTGCAAAATGGAAATCTTGCCTCTATGGGAATTTAGGCATCACGGTGTTTGTAGTAGGGGAAACGCAGCATCCTCTGTTGTAGGAGGTCTTGCTTCATAAGGAATTCAGGGGGTGTGTTTGACCCAGGGAATGAGTTACACAGGGAATACATGGAGTCATTCTTTATATGGAAACTATTCTCTATAAAGTACAGAGGGCTGCAGTGATAACCATCCTGCAGGAATCCTGTTGTACAGTGTGGCTATGTGTATGAGTGTTTGTAGGTGGTTGTATGGATGTTAGTGTGTGTCCATTCGTCTGTTTTCCTGCACGTGTGGAAACAGAAATGTGTTTGCTATGTTTGTGTGTTTGCATGTGTGTGCGTGTGTGCGTGTCTGTGTGTCCGTGTGTGTGTGTGTGCGTGCGTGCGTGCGTGCCTGTGTGTCCGTGTGTGCGTGTCTGTTTGTCCGTGTGTGTGTGTGCGTGTGCGTGTGTGTCTGTGTGTCTGTGTCCGTGTGTGTGCGTGCGTGTGTGCGTGTGTGCGTGCGTGCGTGCCTGTGTGTCCGTGTGTGCGTGTCTGTTTGTCCGTGTGTGCGTGTGTGTCTGTGTGTCTGTGTCCGTGTGTGTGCGTGCGTGTGTGTGCGTGCGTGTGTGCGTGCGTGCGCGTGTGTGTCTGTGTGTCTGTGTCCGTGTGCGTGCGTGCGTGTGTGCGTGCGTGCGTGTGTGTGTCTGTGTGTCTGTGTGTGTGTGTGTGTATGTGGGTGTGTGTGTATGTGCGTGTGCATGTGTGTGTCGGTCGCGCACTGTGAAGCAGGGCTGGACTGTGTCAGGGTTGCCTAGGCCCCAGTGTGGTGCCGTTCCCATGCAGATGGTGGTCCAGCCGGGAGAGGAATGCTATTCAGCCCCACAGCCCATTCAGGCCTGAAAGGGACTCCATAAAACTTCCATTTGCTGTTTCCCCCTCAGTGCTCCTCTCAGCTGGGGTGGACTGGACTATGGTTTCTGGCTCAGGATTTTTTTTTTATTCTTTGTCACATTCTCAAAGGTATTAACATTAAAATTAGCCTTTAAAAAAATTCACTCTCACATCAAAAATCTCTAATGCTAAATCCCAAGATTTTGTGCTCAAATCCAGAAGTGAGTGTGTGTCCATAATGATGAGAAAACATTTTCAACTTTGTTGGTCAAAGTTAAAGACAAATGTTGACTGGATTCCGATGTGTTTTTTGCCTGGATTTAGCAGGTGTCCGCTGAATGGAAATGAAGATTTATGGACTGAAATTCTGTTAGTACTTTCTGCTGCCCAGTTTGGATCTTGTCTTCTCACACACAGTGCTCTTCAGTTCCTTGGTTTTGTCTAATTTATGATCCATAAGGTGTGTTTATTCTTAGTGAGATGGCAGTGAAGAGAGAGGCCAGCGATGGGAGATGTATCTAGGAATGAGGGTTTTTCCCCACAGGTCTGTGCTGACCACATATTTTCAATTCACAACTCACCTCTCAACTACCCCCAGCTGCCCCCAAGTACCCCTGATTGCCCCTACCTGCCCCCCATTATTGCCTCCTCATATAAATCAGTCACATGGACATGACAGCAGCACTGGTCAGTATAACTACAGCTGAGTTCCTGGCTGTGTGATCCCAGATCAGTCCTGGAAACTGGCAGCAGTCCTCTATAATACATTATAACTTTGCTATTAAAGGCAAAGCAGCTGAGTCAAAAGTCAGTGGTGTTCAGTGCAGCCACACAGATGCTGAGATGCTATTGGGCTGGGGACCGGGCCGGGGGTGGGAAGGGTTGTCCTGTTTCATGGTGGAAGGAGGTGCAGTGTGTCTGACATTTTGTAGCGTTAGTTAAGACGGTGTGCTGGCGTTTGGGAAGAGGGGGTGGCTGTTGTGTGCTGCATGCTGGCACAGTGAATGAGGGGGATGAGCGAGTTCACTGGCAGATCCAGGCGGCTGAAGTGGTTTGAGGGCAGCGTGTATAATTCACTACCCACCACCTGCCCCGTTGGCTGCTGGGAATTCAGTCCGAGGGCCAGGGAGGAGGAGTGGAAAATGAGCCGTGTGGCAAATCCCATTAAAGCATAAACACAATGCAGAGAAACAGACGCGGCCGGGACACCTCTCTCTGCCTCAGAGAGCCGCACAATCAGAGGGACCAGATTACTGCTGTTAAGGAGAATGTCGCTGGTCCTGGTGCCAGACTGGGATGGAGCAACAGAGAAAATCTAAATGTCCCTGGCACTGAATGATCTGCGGTTTGTTCAGTGTTTGCGAATATCGTTTTGATCAGTAAATGATGCATCTTTGCCCTTCATCAGTGCTGGGATGATGAGAGGTTTCTTACGATAGCCAGTAGCAGCCTCCTCACAGTGTAATACCTGAGACTGAGACTCAGAGGTCAGAGTTTGAAATTTTCATTTCTCCAGTGTCACCTACACTTTTACCAAATGGACATAACAGGGTATTAGTGCTGGATATTTCCGTTTTTTCCACTTGCAACAGATGCATGTACACAGGACGGTGTCTCACAGAGCACTACAGAGAGGTGTGTGTAGGTGTCAGCAGATGACATGACTGGTTTCGAACCCGGGCCGTTGGGCTCAGCCTGTGATTGGCCTGAGCACCTTTACTCTCTGAGCCACAGTGGATGAAACATAATAGCTGCTGTCGAGACAGCTGCACAGTATGCAGGCTCCTGACTGAGGAAATTCAAACAATGTAGCCCACTCAAACTGTGTGTTCAGAAATGTCAACTGAGCATGTAAGTGTCATATTATTATTACATTAGATTAATGATATCATGTCTTTGATCAAAGTAGGTTTCACAGTTTCAAATAAAGCATGGCCTTTTTATGGATATGTGACCTGTAATGTCAAGCAGACAGAACTCTTGCTGGTCATCTAAAAATATAATTTAAGGCATAATTGCTTTTAACAAGGCAATTTCCACTTTCCAAATAAGTGCGGGTCTGAGCAGTTGAGCCGTGCTGTGGTGACCCCGCGTGAGCGAGCGCTTTGGGGAGATACGGAGCAGAATGCGGTGCAGCCCCAGGTCGGCAGCCGCCTCGAAGCCCTCTATTAAACATGGCTGTGAATTACAGAGGAGCATCAGCGAGGGGGAAAGGGCAAGTGGCGGAGTTACGCGCTCTGAGGAAGGGATGAGTCAGAGTGGCACTCACTGCGTTACACACTGCAGGCACATTCTCCGTTCCTGCAGAGCGCTGCTCTGTGGTGCTGTCTGCTAATGAACCTGCCCTGTAACATGCACTGGCATCACAATGCTGCATTTCTGTGCAGTTGTTTGCGTTACCGTGGTATGCAAATGCCTGTTTTGCACCAAATGGTTCTGCCACAGAACCTTCTCTCCGGTGCAGAGTGGGATTTAATGTCTCTTTGTGTCGGGTGACGGACTGATTGCCCATAATGACCATAGTCTCTAGTTTATAAGATAAGATAGAACTTTGACCACACGTCATTCTGGTATACTGTAAATACGTATATCACAAACAACAGAAAACTTATTTACACCTCTGTTGATATCCACATGCTTAGGTCTATCCTTTCACATGTGGGCCATTGTCATTGTGATGTCATAAAGGGGCTAAACTTAGCATTGCTACACTGTGACAAGCCGTACTGCACTATAGACACAATAACACCAACATGCATGAGACTGTACTATGCATGTGTGCATGCAGGGTTTATACATACACTGTAATACATTGTTATACATGCATTGATTACTGGGTTAGGAAGGACAGAGACTGATTCCTGATGAAATTGTTAGGAGAATTAAAGCCACCTGAGGAGCAGGGAAAGACTAAGGAGACAGAGCAGGCTCACTATGTACAGGAGGGGTGGGTGTGCAAAAAATTCCTGTTCAAAAAAGTGTGCAATATTGTAATATTTCAGAGAATAAGAAACACCAAAAATCATCACAGCTCTGCATTGATGCCTAAGTCAGTGTTTCTCAACCCGACTCCTGGCGGCACCCTGTCCTGCATATCTATCCTTGCTCTACCTACCTGACTGAACTCATCAGGGGCACGTTTTATTAGGTGAGCACACCTGATGTAATCAAGCAGCAAGGATAGATAGAAGATATGCAGGACAGGGTGCCGCCAGGAGTAGGGTTGAGAAACACTGGTCTAAGTGATAATGTATTCATCCCTTGTGTGCCTCTGCGGAGGTCACAGAGACTGGGGAAGCAGTGAGGAGGGGTGGGCAGGCGTGACCTGGAGAAAGAGGGTGATTTTTGGAGAGGAGTTTCCTCCACAGAGACACTTTAAACGCTGCCAGCAAAACAAGTCCTCAGAGCAAGTATTCTCATCAATTAAATCCTGCCACAGCCTCGCATTTCGGAAGATTAATGAACTGAAATGGTCCACTGACCCCGGCCCCCCCGGCCCCCCGGCGCCCCCCCGGCTCCCCCCGGCTCCCCCGGCTCCCCCCGGCCCCCACACTCCCTCTCACCCCCTCACGGTGAGGATCCTCTGCGCCCCTCAGTGTGGCCACGGCCGAGGCTCTCAGTCCAGCTAAGAAAACAAGACAGAAAAAAAGAACAAAAAACAAACCCAACCCACAACCACTGCAAACATGTCTCAGCTGAGTGACAGCCCTTTGAGTCATGATTTAATACTTTGCACATTAAATTATTTCTTCATGAAAAACAAAGCAAGTGAAAAAAATCTTGTATCAATAATCCACTTCAGTAGTGGCCATCTGGAGATGAATAGCACATTAATTTGGCTAGCTGGAAGTTCATTGAAATATGACAATGGGGGGTTGGCTGTGCCAACTGTTAGCAAAGACCTGAATATGGAGATGGCGGCTTAATGTATACATTTTTAATTTGTTTTGTCTACGGAGGCCTGGAGAGTGGGCTGTTTTTCCTTTGTGAAACAGTGGGTGGCTGGTCTTGCAATGGCTCTCACTGTGATGCATCTGTGAAATCTCCACCTGTTGCAAAAGGCCTGTACTGCACCACTCAAGCATTTCGTGTATGTGTGTGTGCATGTGTGTGTGTGCATGTGTGTGTGTGCGTGTGTGTGAGTGCGTGTGTGTGTGTGTTTGTGTGAGTGAGTGTGAGCGTGTGTGTGTGTGTGAGTGCGTGTGTGTGTGTGTGAGTGAGTGTGAGCGTGAGTGTGTGTGTGTGTGTGAGTGCGTGTGTGTGTGTGAGTGAGTGTGAGCGTGTGTGTGTGCGTGTTTGTGTATTGGGGGGGAGTTGCGGCTGGGGTGTTGTGACATTTGGTGGAGCGGGTGGGGGTGGTGCAGGGGACAGTGCAGGGATATGATGTCCCATTCAAACAGATTTTCTCACTCTGAAGAGGACAGATTGTAACAGCCGGCTGATATAATTTCAACACAAAACAAAGAAGAGTGATTAGTAAAGATTATTAAACTGAACTGCTCTGGCACTGAAACTCCTGGAAGAACCTGGAACAGTAGAATGGTAGAGAGAAGCAGTTGCAGAGTGCCTTCTGCAAATCTTTTTCCCTCTGCAAAGACTTACTGTGAGGCCCTCGTCTCTTGTGGGGTTGATAATTCAGACTGAATACCTCGCTATGTGAAATTACACTGAGGTATAATCGTTCTGTTCCCTGCAGATTCTGAGGATGTTCTGCTGTAAATGCATTGATCTGTCCTAGTACAAAAAGCTTGCCTTACACAAAGTGTCGCGTTGAAGGCTGGAATGGAGTACTGAATGATAATTACAGCAGAGTAAGTGATCACAGAGTGCTTGCTAAGTGTGCCACGGTGCCTCCCTGCACTGATGGCTTTGTAATTGTATATTCTGGGTCTGTGACACTGACGTGTGCAGAAGCCACATGGACTTTGTAAGGCTGTTGCCTCTCATAACACTCCTTTAATCTTACTGTATTCATCATTCAAATTTAATAATGATCTGCTGAGATTTTACATATAGCACTGTGCATTCATGTCTGTTTCTTTAATTCCACCCAGATCCAATCTATTCCTACCTAGTTAGTAACACATTTACTAACACATATTCATGTATCAATGCTTTATTAAGAGTTTATAAGCAGAGTGCATTACAAAATATTGCAAGGATGTGTACCTACAAAAAGGCCACAGTTTTGTCTCACTATTTGACTTACCTCTTAACATTGACGTATCTTTTTAAAATTCTTTTCCCTCCATTCAGCCAATTCTGGAATGGTCAGTTGCATGACACACTCAAGGCTTCACTCTTCCTCTTTGCTCCCACAGGAGTTCTGAAGCCAGCTGAGTTCAGTCCTTTGTGATGCACATCCAGCTGAGGGCTATTTTTCGCACTGCAAATCCCACAATGCACCACAGCACACACACGCTGGCTATGGATGGGCTGTTCACTGAGGGACTTTGCTCTGCTGCTGACTGAGCCACTCTGGAGCCAGCACTGACATCACTAAACTGTGGACTGATCTCATTCACCACTGATGAGCAGCGTATTGTTCCTCACAACAAATCCGCCGTAGCAGAAACCCCGGAGTTACAGGAGTACCCTGGCGAAAATGGGCACACCTGTGTAATGAACAACTGAGGGCTCAGTTTCTTCTCTTGTCTTAAACAGAAAAACTGTCCTTGACTGAACCCCTCAGTGCTCTGCCTGTGGCACATTTTATGGACTGAGTGCTGTTTGCAGAAATAACTCCATCATAACACCAAGGTCTTTAATTGACTGTGCACAAGGGCACTGTCCTTTCAGCATTATGACATCTTCTTTAATTACACATACAATTATGAAAAAACATGCAGATTTCTTTTCTTTTTTCCCAAGTCCTTGCATTAAATATAAAAACTGCACTAATCCCTTGTGACTCTTTGAGGCATCTAGAGTTACCTGCTTCTAAGGAGAAAACTTGATGTAGAAGGTCACCTCAGTTGTCAGTAAGAGGGAGATCTGGACAGCTTTCTGTTTGTCTTTGTCTATAGACCTTTATACAGAACTACATATAGAGCTTTACAGTGCAGTGCCTGTAACCCAGCAAATAGGCAGGCTTTCCACCTCTCATTGCATGCAGGGAGTTGTGTTTCTATGGAATACATCATGATTATAGAGATAGAAACACCAGACATGGGGCCACACTGTGCCTTGCTAATGTTTCCCATATTTCCTCTAAGCTCATCGTTTGACATGGTCTTTTGGTTTATCTGCTCTCTGTCAGGGAAAAACATTCACGTAATTAAAATGTCACTAAAACGCCTTTGTTCCATGAAGATACTCGGCATCAGAGCAGCTTGTTTTCTGTTGGTGACTGTGTGTCTGGGTCATGCCGTGTCATGGCTCTCATGTTTTGGCCGTGCTCTTTGAGGGACCTCACGTGTGGCTGGACGTGCGGGTGGTTGGGCACAGCTCGGGGCGTGGTAGGCCAGGCTGACTGGATGCTTCATTAGCGTAGCGTGAGGAGGAGCTCTGTGACGTAATTGATTTGTAGGCCTTGAAGTCTTTGCACTGACTGGGGTCAAGAGGCAGAGCTATCCTGAGGCTGCACTGACTGAGAGCTTTTCCTGACGCCTGACCTGTGCACTGACTGCCCCATTAGAACAATTTCATTTAATCGCAATTACCCTCCCCAGCAGGGCTCTGACTTGCAAATGATCCGACAAACCAGAATAATGAAAAGGATAATGTGTGAGTTGCTCTGCGGAGCAGACAGTCAGAGGGCAGACTCTCCCTCCTCCTTACGGGAGCCGCGTTTGGGTCGTCCCTCTGGGCGTGCCTCTTTCGCTGTCAGTCCCGCTGTGACTCCGGCTCTCTGAGGGACCTGTGGGTGCACCGCGAGCGGGAGCTTCATGTGACATCTGTATGAGCACACGCCTCTTCCTGTGGAATGTTCCGGCATCACAGCTTCCTCTGGCAGGAGTCTCCTCAGACACCCGGCCCCTGCGGGAGGGGCTGAGGAAATGAGGCTGAGCAGTGACTCTGTGTTCCTGTCTTGTAGCCGGGAAGAGGAGTGATGTTGGCCTGTTTGATGGATGTTTTAGAAAACTCCAGACAGAAAATGGACCATTCCTGATTCCTGAAACATGAAGCATCTGGGCAAAGGAAGCACAATGCTGAAATATTCAGAGGATGAAGCATATGGAAACCATAGTCATGTTTTATGTAATCCCTGGGAAAAAAAGGGGTTTACATAATCATAATGTGATGATGGGTGAAAGAAAAGTGTCACAATGGGTTGATTTTCTCAGAGGTGCGTGAGGCTGGATGGCGGGTTTGTTTAGTGTTGGGTTTGCGTTTGGGGTCTTTGCTCTGTTGTCAGTCCTGCATCTCCAGTGCCGGCCCAGCAGAGAGGGGAGTAGGGCCTTGGGCTGAGACTGGGTCACAGATGTGTCCCCTGCCCCTGTCACCTCAGCTCTGTTTACTGCCAGAGCAGCGTTTATATCCTCCACGTCAGTAGCAGCTGGGCTCAAGCAGGACCATGTGCATCATTTTCATTCTGCATATTATCCATTTTAATACTGTTATGGAAGATAAATACCTTTTTCAAGTGCACAGAAGCAGTGCTTCAAACAGGGTTTGACCTTTCTAGTGACTAATCCAGTTCCCTGACCATGGAGTGCCTTAGGGTTAGGGTCACACACAAGGTGCGCATACTCATGCATGCTTGCAAACACACGCACACACACACACTCACACACACACACGCGCACACACACACACTCACACACACACACACACGCACACACACACACACACACACGCACACACGCACACACACGCACACACGCACACACGCACACACACATACGCACACACGCGCACACACGCACACACACACACACACACACACACACACAGTTTTCTTTTCCTTTTTTGGATGTGTGTGACACATGCTGAAGCTCAGCTCTGCGGCCTCGGGCGGTCCCCTCCCTGCTTCCTTACCCACCGGCTGGGTGGTGTGAGTGTGAAAGTCGCCTGGCTTACTGTGCAGATGCTGGGGTCTAAGACTTGGCAGCGGTTTTACTTTATTTATTTTTTTTTTATGAGGGTGTTTTGTTTGAGAGAGTCGACACTGAGGGGATATTTGGCCCTAATCCTAACCTGCTGTTGTTTGGTGTAACACCGCTTTGAGATGCTTGATCTTGCAGTAATTAATCCGCCTGTGAGTCCCAGCATTGTGGAAGCACAGCACGAGTCTGACTGTTGCTTATAGGAGTGTTTTTAAAGGTAAGGGAGAGAAAGTAAAGGTCCAGGGTGGGGCTAACCTGCTGTGTCCAGGCCAGGGGAGTTCCCCTGGTCTCCAGGCGGGTGCTCTTGTGTTCACCCCCTGTCATGTTTTAGGCTGGGATTCGCCTCTTTGGAGGCATGCCGTCATCTTTCATTTATTTTCTGCTGTTTTTCTGTGTAAGATCAGCCTGTTGCAGACACGTAGTTTTTATCAGCTGACGACAAGGGTGTGAGGTCATAACAGGCTACCCATCTCATATACTTGTGTTTGCTTAGCTTGCCTGAGCCTCTGCTGTGAATCAGGTAAGTGGCCCAATTGCTAAATTTTTGTTTGTTTTTTGTGAATCATATTTTTATATTGCATTTTTTAGAATCTGCCGAAA
>CM032890.1:33250215-33255215 GCA_019176425.1 Megalops atlanticus
TATTTCACAGTAACAGAAATAAACCAGTCCCTGCCACAGACTCCAGTGTTCTGCTCTGAAGCTGCCTGATTTGCTTCTGTGTGTTGCTCTGTACTGATTTGGCCAGTGCTGTCACCTGGGTGAGCCTGTCTCAGTTCCTCAGACCCTCACCTATAGCTGCATTTTAACCAAATGCGAAGCGAAATTTTGCTTCGTTTTCCTCACGTGGGTTTGATTGCTTGCCTGAAAAACGAAGAAGCGAATTTCGCGCCACGTCACAGCAAGCATTTTTGATTGCCAACACTGCTGGCAAGTTGCTGAAGAGATTTCTGGAAAGGGGCCATGGCTTCTAGCCCTACTTGAAGGTGATTGGCTTTCGCCAGGCGAAATTTTCGCTCGAGTTGAACATTTTTTAACTCAAGCGAACCGTTGCAAACGCTCATTTCGCCCATTTTGTGTCGCTCGCAGTTTGGCCGTGATTAACTCCGCCCATTCGCCTCCTGCCATTGACTTTTCATGCATTCGCATCGCTCGTAAATTTCACGTAGCGTTTGGTTAAAGTGCAGCTTAAGGCTTTAAAGGAGAGCGTGCTGCTGGCTTATTTCTCTGTCATTAAAGGAGCGGCCCTCACCCCACGCTTCCCCCCTGGCCCTCACCCCACGCCTTCCCCCTGGTCCCGCCCTTGTGTAGCAGAGTTCCTCCAGTATCCTCTGCTCTCCCCCTCTGGTCTCCCCTCCTCTGTGCTCTTCATCCTGCTTTCAGGTGTAGCGGATCAGGGCACTTTCCTGTGATTGTGGGTCATCTGCTGTCTCCATTGCCTCTCTGCTGTGCGGTTCGCAACCCGAGGGAGGCCTGCTTTCAACAGGCCTGGATTCTTCCAGCTCTTTCTTCCTGTCTCTCAGATGTGAGGGAGCCTGTATGGCTATATGGATGTTATTATCACCATGATTCCTTTGTAAACGCAAAGCTCTTGAGAGCTGATTATGTAGTCTAAGAAGAGTATGAAAGCGACCACATCCTAAGTTTTGAAAGCGATACGCTCTTGAAAAAGGCCCTTTTAGAGACTGAAGTGAAAAAGTTGCACTCTAAATTTTCTCTGCCACGGGCCTTCTCCCCAGCTGGGTAAGGTGGGGTGGGGGTGTTACGCTTTCAGAGCAGGACAGCGTGGCCTGCAGCATCAGCACGGTGATGGCACAGCGGTGTCTGCATGTGAGATGCGGGCATGCAGTATGCGAGCAGGGTTTAGCCGCAGCGCATGCTGTGGTGCATCACTGCGGTGCGTCGCTGTGGGAGACCCCTCCCGCTTCACTGTCTCACGTAAGGAACTCTAAAAAGCTGAGAAACGAGCTGTTTTTTTTATTTTTACCCGGGAAGGGCAATGGTTTGAGTGTCACTGTGAGAAAGCATTTTCTCTTAAAGCTGCACTGCGTTGCTTCTGTTTCTGTCCCTCCCGTGACATGCACTTCCTCTCGCAGCTGCTTGTGCGTCATCCCTAAATACGCAGTAAAGCACAGCGTGACATTTAAAAGAAGGACCTTTTCCAAGGCGGCTTCAAAATAATCATTAGGCCTCAGAACTGTGGCTTCTCAGAGAGAATCAATAATATAGGTAGAAAGTGTCTCTTGTCTTTCTCTACGGTTGTATGGTCTGTTAGAGCGTTCTCCTCAAGGGTATTTAAAACATCCTGCTTTCCTTGGTCTAATACAGACTGTAAAGAGCGGAAATAGATGTGTCATTGTGGGGAAGGGGAGTTTATATCCATTGAGTCGGTTGCCAGATCATACATCTGTTCTGACTGAAATGTCAGATTTCCTGTATCTCTGATCACATCCTGTTTCTTATCTCTGAGTCACTTCAGTCAGTATCAGTGCGAAGCCCAGTGATTATGGCACATAGGAGATGGACCCAGTCCCTATAGATTCCCTATTTATGAGGACATATTTCACAGAACCTTCAGCTGGGGTTCCTCTTGCTCCTGCCCCACACAGGGAGTCTGCCGATAACAGGCATCGGACGTGTTCATCAGGGAGGTCTGAGGCGGGAATCGGAGCGGGGCGATGAGTCTCTCCTGCGTGACGGCTTCACCTTTTCCTCGTTCACAGCTCAGTCCTGCAGGTGGCACAGCGGGAGGCACAGCAGGTCCTGACCGGGTGGAAGGTGCCATCCCTTTTTCAAAGAAGACCTTGTATAATTTCAAATAACTCCATTTTAATTTCTGTTAATTAAAGCTATTAAAAGAGGAAAATGAATCATGCATTCATGGTCTACAGCTTCAAATGAATCCAGACATCTTCAAAGGTCTACAAAATGTTTGTTGTTGTTTCTTCATTTATAGCAAAGCTAACAAGATATAACACAGCTGTATTTTCTTTGAACCGGATAAATGGAGAATGCTAACAGTCAGCATTTTTATGGGGAAATGAATTCCATGTAAACATAAATGACACACCATAAAAGGCAATAAGGGCAGTTACTGCTGGTCTCCCAGTCACCTGGGAGCACAAAGGAAGCATCCAATCACAGCAGAGACTGTGACAAAATTCCAAAGGAATCGTCCTGTCACAGCCGAGACTGTGGTGGCATTCCAAAGGAATCGTCCTATTACAGAAGAGACTGTGACGGCATTCAAAGCAAAGAGGCTGACCTGCGTTAAAAAGCAATGATGGCGCAGACTTCAGCTGACATTTTACTCCCACCAGGCATGACATTATTATTACAAGACAAGAAATTAGTCATCCTTCCTGGATAATTTCTCCCCAGCACAGAGCAGCGAGCTGAACCGAGTGAGAAGCATCTCATTATAGCTGTCTGCAGCACGCCTGGGACAATGGACCCAGGCCAATCCAGGAATCCCTCAAGGCAGTGTAGAGCACACGAGCTGATTAGCGCTGTAGTGTCACACAGAGTTCAGGCGGGTTTCAGAAGTAAATAAAAATACGCATGGATTGCTCTGGTGTGCTAGTCCTGTTGAATGTCAGTATGTTTGTGAGGAGAGGTGTGGCATCCCTCTGTAAAGTGAGATTCTGGTAGGAAGCAAGATGCCATGGCCTGTGCCTACCCCCTTCACAAACACACACACACACACACACACACTCACACACACATACTCTCACACAAACACACACACACACACACACACACACACACACACACACACACACACACACACACACACACACACTCACACACACACACACACACACACACACACACACACACACACACACACACACACACACACACGTCAGGAAGAGCCAGGGACTGCTCTCAGTCATCTGATGGAGTAATGGGCTGGATCAGAGAAACATCAGAAGGCAATAATCCCACAGCTCCGAGCTGTAAAGTTTAAGTGGGAAATAAATATTGGTCAAGTGCCTGACCTATGGAGACCGGCTTTGGCTTCAGCTGCGCTGGCTGGGATTGCTTGCTCACTGATGCCTGGCCATGGGGCAGCCGTCGGCGCAAAGGGGGCTCCTGGAGGGACGATCTCGGTGGAATCCGGGGAAGGGGGGGCATAGAAAATGTGCAATGCCACCCCCCTCCCACAGCGATGGAGCTCAGCTTCTGGTAAATGCAATTGGCTGCGGTTTTCCTGAAGGAAGGAAGCCTCTGTGGGGTTCCAGGCAGTCAAGCAGCGGCTGTCACATGTGAGCAGTGGGGTGAGAGGATGTGTGTGTGTGTGTGTGTGTGTGTGTGTGTGAGTGTGTGTGTGTGTGTGTGTGTGTCTGTGTGAGTGTGTATCTGTGTGAGTGTGTGAGTGTGTGTGTGAGTGTATTTATTGATATATGCTTTATATTGATGCATTGCTATTTGCTTGGTATGGATGTATTGATAGTTGCTTAGTGTAGATGTATTGATGTGTGCTTGTAACAGATGTCCAAGTAAACATTTTCCCAGGGTTTCTCCAGTCTAAAGTTCCATTTGACAATTTTCAGAAAACATCAAATGAATTGCAATTTTCAGTAGATATACATTTTAAATGAAATCTGAAACAGTGACCATTCTTGGAAGAAGTTTCTCTTGTGTTGCTCGTGGTCGTGGTTTAGTTTGCACATCTCTCCCCTGCACGGATGGGTTGGACTGAGCCGGGGGGGGGTTCCGGGTGCTGCCTCAGCAGCAGGGGATGGAGCTGCCGGAGGTTCCCCCACAGGAACGATGGGCTCTGTGTTACAGTGCAGCTTCACCCTGGTCCCGCGCCAGGCGAGCTGGTCATGCATTCTAATGAGCTTCCCACCGGGTTAGAGCTATTGGGTAACACGTCCGCCCATGGCCCTCTGTGGGTCATTATTGTTTAGCATCTGAGACAGAGGGCAGCTGATCCCTCTGCAGCTGCTGGCAGGAGGGGTCCAACTGCAGGGCTGCTTTCACACCCAAACATCTGGGGTCCCCCTGCCCCTTCAGGCTGTCTGAATGGGACTCGTAGGGGGGCGCTTTTTATGTAAGGCGTGGGGGGCTTTCTCTCTGGGAGGTGGAGAATGTTGTGAGGGTTACACACAGACAGTCCTGAGATTCTCTCCCTTTTACTGTGTGTGTGTGTGTGTGTGTGTGTGTGTGTGTGTGTGTGTGTGTGTTAGCTCCCCCCTGGTGTCACAATGTTTCATTCACCACAGCTGTCCCTGAGGTCGGCTGAGGTTCCAGCCACTGCAGCCAGAGTGTAATGGCTCTGACACAAACCCCCGCCGTCTCCGGGACCACAGACTCCGGACAAACTCCCCTCCCTTCTGCGCGGGGTGTGGAGTTTTACTCCTGCCGATGGTCCTTCCCGGGCTGGGTGGCTCGGTTCCTCCAGGACAGCGGTTCGGGAAGGTGGATTTGTGTGATGATGTAACCCACTCCCCCCTCTCCGCCTGGTTGGGCTCAAACGCTCCAGCGAGGTCGAGGCTTTGCCACACTCTCAGAGGACGGATTTATCAGGGATTCCTGACCCTGCCATGCAGAACAAAATGGCCGCCGCAGAGGAAGAAGCAGTCGCACACAGCCGAGGAGCGCAGGCTGATCATGTGCTGTCTGATAAGGACGGT
>CM032890.1:33257715-33260215 GCA_019176425.1 Megalops atlanticus
AAAGTTTGTTTTTCTCTGGGGAAAAACTCTCCCGCTGGCCTGTGATAGCCCTGTGCTCTGGGTTTTTGGCTGGAGTCGGTGGCAGAGCTGTAGGAAGATCTCTTCCTCTTGTGTGGTGCAGCTCCTGACCTGTGTTACCTGAGCACATCGGGTTAACACGGGAAAGGCTGGAGAAACGATTCAAACAACAGCTTCTTCAATGGGATCAATTGTGTGAAGTGAATGCTCCCCCCAGTTCCTGATTCTTTAAGCTCTCCTTATCATTGAGTGGATGGTATTGTCCCAGAGTGCTTTTGTTATTTCTCCATCTCAGATGCAGCACAAGGATGCAAAATGATTCACCAGCCTCCTGTTCAACAGACCCCTGCTGCTTCAGCCACTTCCATGTCTTTTGAAACACATCGCCATCTATTACTGAGAAAGGTCTCAAACTAAGTGCAGAGTCAGAGCAAGGATGTGAGGATACTTCCCAGCAGTACCACAAATGGAGACAAGCGGACCAGTGTCTCCTTATGCACCCAGTTCATTATCCATGTCACACGAACATGTTTATTGTAGCATGTACAGGACATTTTTATCCACACACTAAAAGCACGTTGGCATTATTAGAAGCACCTTTAGGATCACTCACTTTCTGTTCTGATAAAGGAAGGAGATTGAACTGAGAGCAGCTCACAGTCTCTCTGTGGTAATGTTCTGCTGTGAGTTACACCATGGTTATTTCAAAGACAATTTTATGAAAATTAACCATAATTTCTGGTTATGGTTTCGTGGCACAGGTCAATGGTGGAGCAGCTGAATGTGCAGTAGTCACTTGGCTGCTCTAAATTTGTTTCGTCTGTATTTCTGTTCTTGCAGGGAATTTCAAACACTCTGTTCGTTTCCTCCTCCTCTCACTCTTTATGCGCACTTCAAGGCATCGAGTCTCTGTGACTTCAAGACATGAAGAAGCGGCGAGCACTGCGTTGCTGTCTGAACTGAGAGAGAGGATAGCTGCAGTCAGACAGAGATGTGACAGAGCAGCACTGGCATCAGCAAAGTGTCGCCACCAACATGCAGAGAATGCTGGGATCTGTAATCACAGGAAGTGTCTGTCCCGTGCTGCCCGTTATGAGCAGTGAGTCTCTCGCACCCTGCTTCAGAGACACAGTGAGCGCAGGGCTCTGTAGGGGTGTAGCATGGGCATAGGCTAAATCAGCTCCTGGGCACCTGGGTCAACAGTGCACTGCACCGAGCTGGACTGGCTATATTGCTATGTAATTACCATGCAATTACCATGTATTTACAATGTACCAATGTACCATGTAATTACATTGTAATTGCAATAATGCTGTATAAAGAGTGAAGAGCCTGAAAAATGAAAGCAACAGGAACCACTCCTGGAATGTAGCTGCACTGTGTTTACATAATGCCCAAATGTTCAGAGAAATTCAATCTCTGTTTAGTTAGGGAAAAGAGATGTTGAATTGCCTTGGCAGGCTGTTTTTTGTCATGCATTTGGGTATGTTTTTGGGAAAGGAAGGACCCCCGTTTGGCGGGATAAGGCTGTGTTTGTGGTCAGATATCAGCGGCCTGTCGGAGGGGCAGACGGATGTGGCATTGGAGCAGCTGTCAGGGGCAGCGTGCTCGCTTCCTGCGGGAGGTGGAGGACATGGCTGAGTGCATCCCTCGCTCTCTCCTTCCTGCTTCTCACACGGCCCTGCCAGACACGCTGTGAGCGCGCTCAGAAAGGGGCCCTGCCGGACACGCTGTGAGCGCGCTCAGAAAGGGGCCCTGCCGGACATGCTGTGAGCGCGCTCAGAAAGGGGCAGGGGAGCAGGCTGATTGAAATCTGATCCCTCACTGTGGTCTGCAGATAATCACACTGAAAGAGTCCCCTTACAGGGTGCTGAAAGAGTCCCCTTACAGTCCCTCTCACAGGGTGTAGATACCATGCAGGTTCATAAAAAGTGCACTCACCATCTCTCTGTTGGCCTTTACAACCTCCAAAAAAAAAGACCTCAACTCTTCCCTCTTGTGTATTTGTGTATGTGTGTGCGTGCGTGTGTGTGTGTGTGAGAGAGAGAGAGTGCGTGCATGTGTACGTGTGTGTGTGTGTGTGTGTGTGTGTGTGTGCGTGCGTGCGTGATTGTGTGTGTGTGTGTGTGAGTGTGTGTGTGTGCGTGCGTGCGTGCATGCGTGTGTGTGTGTGTGTGTGTGTGTGTGTGTGTGTGAGAGAGTGTGCGTGCGTGTGTGTGTGTGTGTGTGTGTGTGAGAGTGTGTGTGTGTATGTGAGAGAGAGTGCGCGTGCGTGTGTGTGTGAGAGTGTGTGCGTGCGTGCATACGTGCATGTGTGTGTGAGAGAGAGAGAGTCTTTGCTCTGTATGGTCTCTCTCATTAAGCTGCAGTCTTCAGCACATCCTCTACATTGTGAACACTGGCAGGAGGCCCAGTGGAGTTATTTATTTGCAGTCAGGCGCTTTCAGATGAATCCGCAGATAAATAGAGGGTTCCTCAGGGG